>PVJD01006706.1:0-94409 GCA_004026545.1 Mormoops blainvillei | reverse complement strand
TACGTGCCCTGACCAGGGATCAAACCTGCAACGTTTTGCTGTACCTGGATGATGCTCCAATCAATGGAACCACTCTGACAGGGGCTCTCCAAATGACCTTTTAAGTTAAACAGACTCCCTGCACAGATAACTCCCTAGAGATCCTTCCAGATCCTCCATGATACTTCTGTCAAATTTTCACACATTCCAGAGAGTCACCCACCTGTTCCTTTCTGAGCTGCTGCAACCCTTTTTCTCAGGGGTCCTCCCTTCCCTGATGCACAGGAACTAATGACAGTGGAAAATACAGCCTCTGAGCTTCTTCCTTGCCACCCTGACCCTGGAAACAGCCCCATGGGGACACCTAGACCATGAGGGTTTTCCACTGTTCACCTAAAGGGGAATCAGATAGACAATACAGTAAGAAGCATGGAGAAAGCAACAAAGCTTCTAAAGGCTCCTAGAAAGTTATCTTGGAACCTCAGTGGAGTAAAGTCTGCCTTGGTCACCTTTAATGAGCTGGTTAAAATATAGAGTCCTGGATCCCACTTCCCAGAAACTCTCCTTCAGTGTAATGCAAAGCAAGAACATCTGTGTTTTCAGCAAGTCCCCTCATTCTAATGCAGGGAGTCAAACTGGTGTTGACTACTGAGGATCCTCAAGACCTTTAGAGAAGTATGATCCTCAGGGAGAGATTTCCTTAAATATGGCTTTGAGGGTCAGATGGACTTAACTGGAATCCCAGCATGTACTAGCTGTGTGATGCTGAATGAGTTTTCAGAGGGTCTAAGCCAAGTCTCATCTGTGAGATGGGGATAATACCTACCTCACAAGATTGTTGAGGTTAAGTGAGGTAATTCACATAAAGTGCCTAACATATGACAGTCAAAAGATAGTGGATCTCGCTGTTTTAATAAATTGTTATAAGAAGTTGCTTCTTTTGCCTTAGATCCCATAGGAGACAAAAGTACGTATTTGGAGACTAAGCTACCCAACACACATTCGCCTTCATTTCTGAGGAAAACCTGGGATACATTCTTTAAGATGTCTCCTTCCTGATAGAAATGACACTCAAAATCTCCCCCTCCTCCAGAGACCTGCGCCTCTTGTCCTCTGCAGCCAGCATCATCTGTGGGCACCATCTCTTGTTCCCCTGAAGATCTCCAACTGTGCTTGCTTGTAACTGCTTACCATTCCTTATCACCTCTTCTCCACTCTTACAGGACTCACTCTTTGCCCTGTTTTGACCTAAGGCCACACAGTCCTTTTGCTTTTTCTCATGTTACCAGTTTCCTGTGACTTGACTGGCCAGTCATTTCAGTAACATCCTCAGGAGCTTTCTAGAATCCCACCCCCTTTGAACTCTTATCAGCTCAGCTTTAGGGAACCACCAGCACATGCTTCCTGGCCACACACTGCTAGAGCTGACTGCACTGTCGGGCAACTGACCTCAAATAGCCCTCCTCCCAACCTGACTTTCCCTGACTGACCTATCGATCCTGCTTCCCTCGTCTAGAGCAGCAATTTAAACATAACCCACTTCTCAGCCGATGACATCATCTTTGCTGAGGAAGAGGAACCAGCCCCGGGTAAGGAATCAAGAGACCTAGTTCTAGTCCAGGCCCCACCACTAACAAACTGCGTATACTTGTGAGAAAGTCTCACTAGGCCTCACATCCCTCACCTGTGAGGAGGATGAGGCAGTACAGGGCATAGATCCGAGATTCCAGTGTGGCCTGTGGCCTGTTGCAGGGTGTGCCTAGAGGTTCTGTGGGGAGAAGGGCCAGTAAATGATCTAAGGATGAAAGTTGTTTCTCCAGTTCTCACAGAAAAAAATAAGGTTCCATTTCAATAACTTTCATCTTTAAGTTCTACTGTGGGTTGTTTACTAGTACTAAATAAATTATCAAAAGTTACTGAAATGTGCCCTGACCGGCGTGGCTCAGCTGGTTGGGCGTTATCCTGCAAAGCAAAAGGTCACGGGTTTGATTCCCAGTCAGGGCACATGCCTGGGTTGCAGGTTTGGTCCCCAGCTAGGGTGCATACGAGAGATAACCAATTGCTGTTTCTCCCCCTCTTTTTCTCCCTCCCTTCCCCTCTCTCTAAAAATAAATAAATAAAATCTTTTTTAAAAAAGTTACTGAAATGTGGTGTCATTTTCATTTTTCTCTTCTCTGGTCCTCTAGTAATTCTCAATAGAAAGTGGGAGCAGGTTAGGGACATTGGCTGTGGTCAGAGGAATTCAAGAACTACTGACATCATTCTTAAAACTCTCTTCTGTTTCTAGAATATTGATTTGCCCAATGTGAGCTGCCTCAGCTTCCTCCCTTATATTTTAATCGTTGTCTATATGATAATGACTTCCTCATTCTCTTCAGAGGTCAGGTTGTCTTTCCTTTCTTTTCTAAAAGGAGTCATTTCACTGTAAGCCTGTGGTCACTCCCGTTGGCTCCCTCACTCCTCAGTGATTACCTCACTTTACTGATTTTCCACAGGCCTTGGTTCTTCACCTATAAATATTCTTATGGTTATCTTACTCCAAAACAAAACAAAACAACAACAACAAAAAAAACAGTCTTCTCACACACACACACCTTTCTCTATCCAAGAGCTTTCTTAACAACTTCTGCCCCCTCCACATGATCTCCTCTTGTCACCAAACTTCTCAGGACAGTGACTCACTTCAGAAGTGACCTCATCTGCTCCAGTCTAGGGACCTTTATTTGTGGACTGCATTTCTGGACTTTACCAGTTCTTCTAAATGAACTCTAACCACTTAGGAGGAATTACTCTCCCCCAGAACCTGTTTATCAGCTGATAGACAGTGGATACAATTATCATTTGTGGAGGGTTTGTCCCCAGTGCTACTTGTTTTGAGTGTCCCACTGAATTAGGGGTTCTAAGAAGGCATTTGAGAGGGTTTTTCTCATCTCTTTCTGCACATTACTACTCCAGTGACAGTGACTTCTCCATGGCGTCTCCCCCAGAGGCCCCTTATAGGTAGGGAGCACCACAGCCCGATATTGAATTCTCCGCTATTTTTCCTCTTTTTAAGGGGTTTATTGGTATCACAGCCAATCCATCGTGATCTACACATAGAGGTTGTGGCAGGCACTACTGTGAGAAAGTCAGTCCCTAATAAGTCAGATAAGCATGGATTAAGCACTGTACTACCGCTGTCACTTACTGTGTGACCTCTCTGACCTTCAGTCTCCTCGTCTGTTAAAAAGTGATGACACCTGCCTTCTAGGGTTGTGAAGATTCAATGGGGAAATATATGCAAAGGGCCTACGCAGAGCAAACGCCCAATAAAAGTTAGTTCTCTTTTCCTGTAAGACAGCGACCTCAGAACACAGGCCTGAAACCAGACTTAGACCATTGACCTTCTTGACACTGTAGATTAGGTTTTGTTTCCATCTTCAGAGGCAATTCCTTATTTTCCCCTTTAAAAATTTCCCTTTCAAATGGGCCAAAATGATAAGAGTGGTTATCTTTCGGTGCTAAGATTAGTCTTCACATATTCCAGAATTTCTCAAATTTTCTACAACGTAATACTTAAATCATCAGGAAAAGAAAATGTTATTTTTGTTATTTTAAAAACACAAATACCCTTTCCATTAAAAGAAGCTAATTCCACTCCAGCTGTCTACTTAGAAAAGATTATTGCACAATAATTTATTATTCTTTTACCTTCACTATGCATCCTGTACCCAAATTGTTTAGGGTATGTCATAATTCTGTTTTAAAAAGTCAAATTTCAGCCCTGAGTGCTGTGGCTCAGTGGCTTGGGCATCATGCCACAGACCACACGGTCACTGGTTCGGGTCCCAGCTGGGACACGTGCCTGAGTTTCAGGCTGGATCCTCGACTGGGGGCATGTGAGAGGCAACAGATCAATGTTTTTCTCCCTCACTTTCTCCCTCCTTTCTCTTTTCTCTAAAAATAAATAAATACAGAAGTAAATAATTTTAAAAAGTCAAATATCAGCCCAAAGAAAGATCACATTAAGCGCAAAGTATTCTTCTGCTCCCTCTTCCCTTCCTCTAACACAGAGATTCCTACCATGTGGCCCCCAGACCAGCAGCATCACATCGCCTGGGAACTTTTGATAAATGCAAGTTCTCAGGCCCATCCCAGACCAATTAAATCAGAAACTCCAGAGGCGAGGGCAGCAATTAAGCTTTAACAAGCCCTCTCGGTGGCTCTTAAGTTTGAGAACCACTGTTCTCACACCTCTTTCCTTTAATCCGCTCTTTTCAAATCGTCTCTAAGGAGTGGGCTCCTCTTTCACGGCTTTATTTATTTAATTATTTATTCTCACCTGAGGATATGTTTATGGATTTTAGAGAGAGGGAGAGAGAGACAGAGAGGAAGAGGAACACTGATGTGAGAGAGAAACATCGACTGGTTGCCTACTATATGCATCCCTACCGGGGACCAAACCCACAACCTAGGTATGAGCCCTGCTTGGGGATCAAACCCATAACCTTCTGGTGTACAGGACAATGCTCCGACCAACTGAGCCACCCAGCCAGGGGTCTCACTGCTACATTTAAACCACTCCCTTTAGCCACCTCATGGTCAAGCAAGGTCAGTGTCAGCAGCAGATAGCAGGGCACAGGGATATCGGAGCCGCTGAGGAAATGCCATCAATGGGCAGAGCCATCTGAAAGAGGCTTTAGACCTAAAAAGGCTAGAAAGAGGTTAGAATGAGGCCAAGAAAAAGTCCTCCCACTTGACTCTGCAGCTTGCCCAAGCATCATTTTCTGGGCTGAGACCAAAGACCCCTGAATCTGTGATGGGAGGAGGTCATGCATGAAAACCTGGAAGAACACAAGGCTTTGGAGCTGATCTGTTTGGGGCACCAGCCGCCAGCAGCGCCCTATCACACTGCTTGTCCATCCCCTCTCACCTTCCTCGGGACAGCAGCAGCGAGCGGGACAGCAGGGGCAGCGGATGTAGCAGCAGCAGTACTGAGGACAGCACTGGCACCAGCATACTCCAATCAGCAGGAGCAGGAGAAGGGCTCCCAGAATGATGAAGATCACCGTCAGCCAGTCTGCAGGGGAGACGCCAAGTAGGGGCTGAACTAAGTGTACAGGGGCATGCTCCCAGTTCTAATACCCTAGAGCTCTAATAAATACAGCTTTTCACCTACAGGTTAAGGCTGAACAATATACTGCACACACACAAAAAATGTTTAGCTTTGGTAAGGGAACTTCAGAGGCTGGCTATCCCAACAATAACCTGGGCTTGCTTGTTTGTGTTTTTGCTTTCTTCCCCCCTCCTCCCCCCGCTATGAAAAAGTGTCAGGATCGGGTGGAAAAATAGAAAGTTCCTGCAGTGCTTACGTAGGACAATGAGCTTCACCTCCTTATCTGGATCACCTGATGTGTCCCCTGGAGCCTCAATGGTGCAATAATACACTCCATGGTCCCACCACATCACTTCATTAATCACAAGGTCTGCTCCTGCAAGAAAGAAGGGAGAAAGTGCCACTGATTAAGAGAGAGGGGAGTGCCTTCTGACCTATGACAGCATCAAGGCCGTAGCATTGCCCTTCCACGTTCTAAGGGGGCCCCTCGTAAGTCAGAGAAAAACCTCGATTCCTTCTTTTGAGACTCTCCTCTTTCTCCAAAGAGTAGAATGGTGGTAGAACTGATCATTCATTGAGCCCTACAAGGTATCCTGAAAGGATTTTGGATGCATCACCTCATTTAATTCCCACTACGACTCTCTAAGTGGGTATGATAGAGATTACCACTTGTCTCCCAGTGTCTATTCTCCCTTTCTTTCATAGTCATAGAATTTTTGGCCATGTATGTGGCCATCCAGAATAAAGTCAATATTTTCCATTCTATCTTACAGATGGACATGGACATGTGGCTCAATTCTCGCAGATGGAATGTAAGCAGAAGTGTTACACGACGACTCTTAAGAACTTTCTTTAAAAAAGTCTGGGAACACCTTTGCCCTTTTGTTCTTCATTTCTTCTTCTACTCTGTTATCTGGAAAGCAACTGTGATGGCTGTGATCTTGGACCCTGAGGAAGAAGATGATATTCTTGGTGAGCTGGAAGGAGCTTGGGTCCCTGCGGATTTAATGGAAGAGAGCCACCATACTAGTTCTGGACTGTCTACCTTTAATTTTGTACACAAGAAGAAAGAAACCTTACTGTTTAAGTCACTAATATTTTGGGCTTTTGCTTACTCATAGTCAAAGTTAATCCTGATACAGTGGATACAATTATTAGCTGCATTTCAGATGAAGAACCCAAGGCTTAGCAGGCCTTGGCCTTCTCCAGGAGGTTAAGAAACTGGCCCAGCAACAGAGAGATGATGCCTAGCAGAGGTAGGTTCAAGCCTCTGCCTCTCCGCCTCACCCCTGATGCTCTTAGCCACTGAGCTCTAATGTCCTCTCCAAACAAGGTAGAAAATGCCACAGCCTGGATCCCTTGCCAGCTGCAAAGAGATACCTCTGAATCTTGAAGGGGTAGATTACAAAATAAGCCTGAATGCGGAGGGATGAAATGCCAATATTTTAAGAGTAAATGTTACTCAAAAAAAAATTTTTTTTTCATTCTCATGAGCACCAAGTGCTGTGTTATGCCCCTCAGGTGGATGAATGATACAATCAAGATTAGCAAATGCCACAGATGCTCACTAAAGACTTTCTGTGGGTCCAGCACTGTGTCCAGCACTGTGGAAGATCTCAGGGGGTAATGTGGGAGATCTGAAGAGGAATAATCCATCTCTGTCCTGAAAGGGCTTAAAGTCTACTCAAGAGGCCTAAGGGTGGCCTCCATGTCCCCACCATTTTAGCCGCGGTAAGTGCCAGGGGATATCTTCAAATCTTCAAGAGCTTAGTGTTACAGACTTGCTCCTGTTTAGTTGATAGTCATAGCTGCAGTTCTTCTTTTTACATTTTTTAATTAAAATATAGTTGGCATACAATATTGTATTAGTTTCAGGTGTAGGACAGTGATTCAGCATTATACACCATATGAAGTGATCACCATGATAAGTCTAGTAACCAACTATATATCTGAAATTCTTTATTATTTGTTTGTCCAGAAATATTTATTGAGGAAATGAAACAAAAATGTGAAGTCATGCAACATTGGAGCTAACTTTGACTTCTGTTTCTTTCTCTTTCTACGTCAATCTCTACAGTTTTTTCCTACCCATGATTTTCCAAACCCACTATCCTTCTCAGAAACGAGCTTACCACAGATTTGGAAGAATGGTGAAAATGCTTTGGGGGATACTCCTCCTCAAAGGTTCATATGTATTATAAATCTGCCCCAATTTTTATTAGAGACATAAGGATTACTTATGGATGTCAGAGTAATAAGGACATTTAAATATGTTAACATTTTAAATGATACAAGAACTGACTCGACAGGGTCATCTTAAATGGTGCAGACATAGGCATAAAAGTATCAGAAAACAAGAGCTCCATGCCACAAGTCTAGAGGTAAAAATAAAAACTACGGGGAGATACCACTTTCCCATGGGAGTAAGAAAGAGTCAGAGTCTGATCCAAAGTGGTTGGCTAGGAGTGAAGGTAGTAGACAACACGGCTCAAAATTAGGAAAAAAAGGCAATAGCCATGGCTGGTGTGGCTCAGTGGATTGAGCATGGGCCTGCGAACCAAAGAGTTGCCAGTTCGATTCCCAGTCTAGGACACATGACTGGGTTGCAGGCCAGGTCTGCAGTAGGGGGCACATGAGAGGCAAGCATACATTGATGTTTCTCTCTCTCCCTTCCCCTCTCTAAAAATAAATAAATAAAACTTTAAAAAGAAAAAACAAACAAAAAAAAGACAATAAATTAGGGACTATCACCTGTGGGGACTTTCAACGTTCAAAAACCATAAAGGTGAATTGCTAATTAAAGAGGCTTTAAACTTGAGTCATATCAGAGCTAATTCTGTGGGCTGTGGAGAAAGTGGAACCACCCTGAATCTCTGAGAATGTCCCTGACGACTAGAAAAAGACAGATGTTCCCTAAGGCCAGGAGTTCAAGCACTGCTTAGGGAAATCAGAGGTTGAATGTAAAAGGATCAGATTTAAGTCAAAGTATTAGAAACGAAGTTGAAAGGCAATTGTTAACCTGTCTCCCTTTATTTTCTTATTATTTCTTTTGATCCTCACATGAGGACATTTTGTTTTTCCATTGCTTTTAGAGAGAGAGGAAGAATGAGAAAGAAACATCGATTTGAGACAGAAGTATCGATCGGTTGCCGTACATGCCCACACTGGTCATGGAACCTACAACACAGGTATGTGCCCTGACTGGGAATTGAACCTGCAGCCCTTACGGGACGACACTCCATCCAAATGTGCCACACTGGCCAGGGCAAGCTGGCTCCCTTTAAATGCTCTACTTCTGAATGATCACAGGACATTGACTGATTTCTTCACATCATTGCTGTGGGTATCCTGAATGGCCTGCGGGGTGTATTTCCCCTATCCTTTTTTCCTTTTTAACCAGCAAATGTTTATTTAACACAGCACACAAAGCTCACTGAAATAGGCTCTGAATTTTGTGCCAAGAACCCATCACACTAATCCTGGATTACAAGATAGGAATGTGGGGTGCTAACCCATCCACCCAAAAGTATGCTGAGTGACCATAACTAAAGTGCACTGCACAATTACTGTTTGCTAAGTGATTTTTGCACACTGTCTCACTTAACCCTGACAACTCCCCAGGTACTATTGGCAAGTTTCACTCTATAGAAATTCAGGTCCCCAAAATTGAAGGGACTTGCCCAAGTTCATACACCCCATAAGTGCAGAATGAGGACTCACACCTGCGTCTAATCACCACTCCCTGTACTGGGCACGACGAATAGATATGCTTTAGATATGGCTCTCAGATGCCACATTTGATATTCACTTCAGTGTGGGGAGACAGAGACCATTACGCTCATCTTTCAGACCAGGTAACAGAAGCTAGAGAAAACATCTGCCACTGGTCCCTGAGCCAGCATGTGGAAGTAAAGGGACTCTCAGCCAGGTGTTTTGATTCTAAGCCCAGTGCTCTTTTCTGTACCGGTGGAGGGTGCTGGTCTCAAGGTGGTCATCTACCTGGAAGGCTCCGTCTCCTTAGATACGTGGAACAGGCGTGACCAGAGGGAAACTCAGGAGCCTGGGTTCCAGCAGGCTCTGAGAGCCATTCGTAGAAGGAATCAAAGGAGCCTCATCCACACCTTAGCCCTGAATTTCAGGGAAGCAAAGGAAACCATCCACTCCCAGACCTTTAGCCAAATCTCATCCAGAGACCAACTTCTAGGGAAGTGACTTCGGATGATGCGGCACATTCTGTATACCTGGCATTTTACTCAAACGAAGGCAGGGAACAAGGAGATCACCAGGCAGAGAAAAAGGGAAATCCCCACAATGACGCGGCCTGGTGTCTGCACCTCTGCCACCCTCAGTGCCCCAACACCTCCCCCACACTCACGGTTCTGGATGGTGATCTTGCGCTGCCGGTAATCTACCCCCAGCACAGGCTCATTCTGGCCCCGCCTCTGGGCCACAATGCGAACTTCCCGCTGGCTGTCGTTGCAGTCATTGGAAGGGTCCTGGCCCAGCGACAAAGCTGCCTGGTATGCTGTGGGAAAAGCGCACAGCCCAGTCACACAGCAACGGGGAATTCCCAGGAAGAAAGGAGACCTTACTGTGAGCTTATATGGTCCCAGGGAGTTTTGTTAAACATGAAGATTCAGATTCTGTAGGTCTGGAGTGAGAAGCAGAAATTTTGCATTTCTAACGAGCTCCCAAATGATACCAATGAACCACACTTTGAGCTGTGAAACTCCAGACTCACCCACTAGGCCACAGTTTCCAAATCCTGGCTGCATCCCCTCATCTCTCATCTCAACTTCCCTTGTCTCATTTTCCGTCATCCCAGACTCTGCTCCCACAGGGTTCCTCCATCTGCCCTTATAGTACAAAGTTTGAGAGCTGTTAAATCTGCTCGGGCAAACATCTACTACCCGCGTCTCTCCTACCTCCCCACTTAACCCAGGCATTTTAAGAGGAACCCCCCCAGGAAACAATGCCTCAATTCTAGGGGACAACATCTGACTCCAGAGGTAGCTCAGTTAGGTTTTGGGGTTCATATTGTGAGACATTAGTAGGACTAAAAGAGGAAAAGCTGATGCCTCCCCCTTCTTTTCTCATCTCAGGGAGCTCACTCCCTACCTACAAACAGGATGTCCTCTTCTGTTCCCAAAATTTCTACAAAGTTAATTGTCCTGGGCTAACAGTGGGTACCTAGGTTCCTTTGTTCTTTGAGAGAGGCAGAGGTGGGCAGCTGAGAAGAATTTTGGTTCCAGACAGCAGAACTGACATGACTGGGGCCATTGTTACTTAGAGATAGGATTTGGCTAAACAGGGGGAATTGTGCATCTCAGAGATGTCAAACAATAAATGTGCTCCAGAGGGGACAGTGAGCTCTGCATCAGTGAGTGGTTAGCCAGGAGAAAAATGACTACCAGGAAGGCTGGCCATAGACTTGAACATGGCGTGAGCACAAGGTTCACAAATGATCATTCCTCATGCATCCTGGGGGATATCGGAGTCTTCCTGTCGGCATTCTAAGAGTGGGAGTGGTAAGAGGCAGATCTGTATCCTCATCTCAGTGTGCTGGCAGGGACTAGGAGGCAGAACTTACTCTGCCTTTTACTCGATGTCTGTGCTGCCTTAAATCTTTTTAGAACAAGGTGGGACATAAATTAAAAAAAAAATAAAATAGTATGCGGCCTTCAATAAATTATTTCATCTGCCTGGGCTCAATTTGCTTATGGATAAAATGCGGAGACTAGATTAAATGATCTTTGGGGCTTCTTCTCACTTACAAGGATTTGTGATCCTAAATAATTCTTATACCCTAACAGCAATACTTCACAAAGGGACTGGTTGGAAGCAGAAGGGGAGGGCACTCACATGCAGAGTAGTAGTCAAAGATGGGATCCTTGCAGAAGGACTTGAAGCGCCACGTCACTACCACGTCCTGAAGCTGGGCAGAGGTGGTATAGTCACATTTGAGGACGACAGAGGCAAACAGGGTGACATAGCGTTCTGTGTGCTGGACCGTCACCAACAAGGACAGGCACCCTGAAGCCAAGAGCAGGAGACAATGCTGCAGGCAGGCCAGATCTCTCAGAGGTGACCTACTTCTGGCTGTGGGGTAACAAAGGCTATGCAAATGAACACACATACTGCCTGACTGCTTGGGAGTTCACAGGCGGAGTCTGAGTTCTTGCTTGGCCTGGGTAAAATACTGCACAGACAATGGGGAAGACAGTGGAGAAAAGATCAAGGACAAGTCCCGAGGAGCGCACGGTCCATCGGTCCGTGGATGGTGGTTAACACATACGACAACAATAAAGAAACTGTATTAAAATAAGGCCATATTTGTACTAGAGTGACCTTGTTAATACGCATATTTTTTTCACATGACTTTCTTTTCAAAGTGTTTTTCCATTAACCTAAGGATGAACTCCAACCTCCACAACAAGACCTATAGGGCTGGCGAGGTCTGCCTTCGGCCTTCCTCTCCTGCCTCATCTCCCTTCACGCCCTACCGCACACTCAGAGCTTGGCCACTCTGAACTTGTTTCAGTCATTTCCACGCTGGGAGTGCCGTCTTCTTCAGGTCTTGCTACATACCTGTGGATCTCTTGGCTGGATCACTCTTCTGTATCACTGGCCACCATTCCACTCCCTTCACTAGACTAATTACCATTTATTCCTCGGGCCTTCAGCTGCACCCTCCCCTCCTCAAGAAGCCTTCCCTGACTGCAAACCTGGGAAAGGGGCCTCCCTCTGTTTTCCCAAAGTGCCTCGTTTTACCTTAAGGAAACATTCTCACACTTCTTACTGTTGTCAAGTTTACTGTAGGCTCCGAGAAAACTGACTGGTTTTGTCTCTAACTCATTGTTCAAACACAAGCACCTCTTATTGTGCCTGTCACCTCCTTGGCACCAAAAAATGTTTGTTTAATAAATGATGGAATGAATAACCAAAAATACACCAACCAGTGGATACTGGCAGCACAGGTCAACATAAGCATAAGGCAAAATGAAACAAAAAGGGTCAGACTGTGACAAATTTTATCAAGAAAGACTTGAAGGAATTAAAAGTCTCCCTCCTCTTACCTTCCAAAGGCACAGACATGCTCCAAGTCTGTCTTGATGAGGAACCAGGTGACACAGAAATATCAGATGGGGCCCTAGCACAGTCAGAGGGCCACACATAATTGGCATCTTGTAATGTTCCTATGTCAATATGGTTTCTAGGCCGAGTTATAAGGGATCTTCTCAGGGGAAGATCAGCGCAGAGCAGGAGTGGTCAAACTTGAGCATACACCACCAGGAGGACTTGAGACAGCCCAGGCCACTGTCAACAGGAATTTCTGGTTCAGTAGGACTTGGGTGGGGCCCAAGGACTTACATTTCTAATAAATTTTCAGGAGATGTTGATGCTATTGCTGTGGGCAACATACTTTGAGAAAAACCGGTGTAGACTAGATTTAAAAAGAAAAAAAGTAGGCTTTGGACTCAGATACAACGTGGTTCAAATCAAACTTTACTACTTAGATGTTTGGGCAAGCTATTTACTCTCAGTGAGTTTGTGTTTCTTCAACTGTAAGTGGAGATTATAATAGTACTAAGCTCATCAGGTCCTTGCACGAATTCAAGGAAATAGCCCTCATCCAGTGCTTGGGTCAGTGCCCGGCACGTACACTGCCATGTTAGTGTCAGTCAGTGTGCGAGTCTCGTTCCCTCTTTCCTTTATTACGAGAGCCAAGGAGAAAGAGGTTCAAGCTGGAGTTCTCAGGTGGAGTTGACTTTATTTTAACTGAGTTCTCCCACAAATAAAACAAATATAGACACCCATAACAGAGCAGTTGGGCGGGCCTGTCTCAAGAGCCAAAGCCATTGGTTCTGGCTCCTGCCTCACCTTCTGGGCACAGCCCACATAAGACAGTCTGCTGAGGCTTACGATGGACACCTGCACCCACTCTTCTCACGTCCATGGAGAGAGCAGAATGCTGCTCAGGAGAGGCTCTGGTCCCCCAAAACGACCAAAGCCATCGCCAGGGTTGGGCTATAAAGGAGGGTGTGCCCATGACAGCTGTGCTGGAGTGTTTGCAGAAGTGTAGGGGAGACCTGTGGGTGGGGGAGACTTCACAAAGGAAGAGATTTAAGCTAGACCCTAAGGCTCAGATAGGATAAAAATTACACATGAGAAACAGGAGGCAGAGAAACGCATCATGTCAGGACAGGAGATGAGCAAAGGACCTGGGCAGGAAGGGGCAGTTACTTCGGGAACCTGGAGGGAGCCATCCTAGTTGGCGGCTCTGGCTTTACGGGAGACAGAAGGGATAAGTAAGGTGGTGCTGGTATTGGTGACTGGAAGGTGGGGAGATAGAGTATGACACACTTCAATGCCTATTTCTAGTTAAGAGATAATCATTGAAGGCTTTTCTGAAGAAGAGTAATAGGGTGACAGTGGTATTTTTAGGGAGATATCTGGATGACTTCCTTATTTAGCCATTAATGAAAAAGGAACATCATTTTGAAAATAAGCCTTCAGTAGTTTGGGGAAAAATAGCTGCTGTCCATACTAGCTGTAGGATTCCTGGAAAACAATCCAATCAGAACAGCCAGTGACCAGCATCTCAAGCCTAATACGGATTCTATTGTAATCTGCTTTTTTGTTTTTGCTTCTCCACCTTTTTTTTTTTTTTTTTGGTCTTTTTTTCCAGTACTGACCTGAAATGGACTTTGGAGCTTTTGCCCAACACAGCTTTAACTGAACAGAAGGAGCTATAGGTAAGATTCTCACAGTTTGTCAACACTAGCTTCTTTTGTACAGTAACAAAAATGGATTGGAATGGGGGAAAACCACTGATCTGCAGTCTAAACGAGATCCTAAGTTCACATTACACTTTCAAATATCTTCTTTCTCATACTAAATATGATCCCTGGGAAGAGAGAAATGTGCTCATTTCATACACAGCAAATCTGAGACTGGAAAACATGACTTGTCCGTGGTCATTTATTTTCTAAGAAAATATGATTCAAGATTTGTCCCCCGAGCAGTGCTCTTGCCGCTCCGCTTGGCCGTTCTTTAAGTAAAGGAGTATGTTTGGTACTCATTGGCTTGCAAAGAAGTGGAACGCGGGTCCAGGCTACGTGAGCAATAATTAATATAAAATTGGCCACTGTCACTCTGATACTATAATTAATAACCTACGTGTTCTTTATTTTGCTGAGTGGTAATTCAACATAAAAAGCAGGTTATAAAAAAGACCCTACTCAACATTATTTGTATAGAGGTGAAACATTTGGGGAAGGGGTGGGGCTTGCTGGGAGTCAGAGGAGGGAGTTTGCTTGGAGCCAGAAGTTGCTCTGGGGTAGCTTTGAAGACTGTCCAATCTGACAGCCTGAGGCAGGAGAATAGGGACAAGGGTGATCCCCTTCACTATCAAGCCCTCATTCAGCTCCCCTTCCATGAATGCTCTTATTATGGGCAAACCACGCCTGGGGGCAGAGAACTCACCTTTTCGAACGTCAACACTGGCTAGGCCGCCTTTCATCCTCTCTTCAATTTCGTCCCTTATGTGAATTTCAGGCTTTAAAATATGCCAGGTTCCCAGATGTTTTGACCACATTGAGCTCACTCGCTATCCCTCTAGAGGTCTGCCAGCCCCATAGCATCCTGCATAGCTCTCAGACCTTCCCCCACAACGTGCCCCCAGACCCCACCACCCTCACACGGAAAGCAGGGAAGGGTTCCAGGATGAAAGGTAACTGAGCAACCAGCAAACCCTTCTCCCTTCTTCTAGGCTGTTGTCCTGGATCTTGACATCGACTGTTACATACATTGTCTTTAATCTTCACAAACCCCCTAAGGTGGGATCAGCCCTGCTCATTTAGGTAGGTAAAAGTTCAGACAATAAGCTAAGCCGACTCAACTTTGAGGTTTGAATTAAGGGCTTGCTTATACCAAACCCCAATCTTTTTATTTCTTAACCCAAGCTCAATCTTTCCCAAGCAGGGAAACGTTTAACCTTCTAAGTGGAAGTCAGGGACTAGACTCTCTATAGACAGGAGGATTTTTCAGATTAGGACGAAGACAAAGGAAGTAGCAAGTCCATCTCAGAGGCAAAAACCTCCCATCTTTGTTTTCCATGCTGTAACTTCTCTGTAAAAGTAACCACATTGGGCATGTACACTACTAAGCAGATAGGGGTTTTCAAGAAGAGGCCAAAAGCAGCAAGATCAGGGCTGAAAATATGAACAGATTCAAAAAGATTAAAGCCCTGATGTAGACTGCATCGTTGCTCTTTTTTAAAAAATTTAATCTTTATTGTATTTTTTCCATTACCATTTAGTCCTCTTATAGCCCCCGGCCCCCAGCAGTCCCCACTGTTGTCCACGCCCATGAGCCTTTTTTCCTTTTTGCTCAGTCCCTCCACCCACTCACCTCCACCCCACGCGTCATTGTTCTTTTAAATTTAGTACTACGAATTTTCAAATTGGAAAATTATCTTTTTAGTCTTACATTTCCTTCATCTTGTGGCATCTCCTTATCCCCAATTATTGCTACCTATTTCCTAGTTGTCTCCATCTTTTTTTCCTTGAAAACTTAATTCTAGAGACTGACTTCCTGAGTTCGGGTTCTACCTTCACTCCCCACCAGCTAAAAGAGCTGACGAGGTATTTCCAAATTCCAGTTGTTTCTTTACACACGAAATTGGGATGATACTAATATTTGCCTGATAGGGTTGTAGTGAGGATTAAATGAGATAAATGTCCAGCATTTGGCAAAGAGCCTGGCACATACCAGACACTCAATAAACATTAGCTATTATTTGTATCAACTATATGCATCTTGCCTACCTTAAAATATTCAGATCAACCGAGACTATCACGTAAAAGCATTCTGAAAGAATTAAAATGATATAAATGTAAAATATCACTACTGTCTTCTCTTTGCAAAATAAGTTAGTGCATTAAAAGCTTTTAAAGCTGTATCATTTTATACTCTGGCAAACCCGTTCACAATTTGCCTCCTCTGTGAAAGAGGAAGAGAGGGAGTCCTGTCATTTAAGGATGGAAAGGTAACTTCAGATGAGGTAGTAGAACTCATGGGAAGGAGGGAAGGGGAAGGGGATTCTCTGTTTCCCGCCATGAGGTACTTTCCAAGACAAGCTGCAGTGCAGAGTGGGGACTACCATCTGACATTAAAGTGGAAGAAAAACATACCACAAAAGAAGAGTATCTTTACAACTAAATGCTATGTGTTCCTGGATACATGCATATCTTCGTACATTTATTTCTTCATTGTCTTCCCTGTCTACAGTCATACTGGGCAAAATGTTTTAGAGTTTCTAGAACATATTATCCATACAGCATAGGGATCTAGGTGCAAAGCTTTTCCTCCCTTCCTCCCTTCCTTCCTTCCTTCCTTCCTTCCTTCCTTCCTTCCTTCCTTCCTTCCTTCCTTCCTCCCTCCCTCCCTCCCTCCCTCCCTCCCTTCCTTCCCGAGAACTATTTTCAGAACATTAGATGGAATTTCTCCTCCTTTCCACAGTGAGGGTCCTGCCTTTTAGGGGGTGGTGGCCAGGGAGGGAGAGCATGGTATTTCCTGGCAAGGGCTGTGGCCTAGTGCTGACGCTGATGGAAGGTCTCGATTCCTGAGTGTTTTTCAGGTGCCCAGGCACCTCTGCTCCAGTAAGCATGTTAACAAAAAGTACACAGGTTTAATCCTATCAGAGTTTATCTCTGAGCAAGCTATCTCCTCAAGTATATTTGCCATCAATACTTATTATATTTCCTTAGATAACAGTGCAAATATGAGAGAAATAAAGGGGAAGAGGGACTGGCAACGAGCACAGACAAGTAAGGGATCCAGAGAGTTAGGAGAGAGTTGGGGCAGGGAAGGAGTTATGTCTACGCATTACAGATTTGACAAAGGTCTGGCTTGTGCAGCTCAACAGTCCTGGGCTTGGGGTGGCACTAAACATGTGGCTGGCTACCCTGGGGAGGAAAGTGACATGTACTGGGCACCACATACTATTAGATATGGTATCGGGTGCTTTATTATATGGCATCTCATTTAACTTTTGCAAAAATCCCATGAGATAAACTTTATTTTTATCTCAGTTTCATAGGTGAAAAAAATCCACAGGGAGATTAAGTAATTGATTTAAGTTCACATGGCTAGAAAGTAGCTTTGCTAATTTAAATTTAAATTTACATCTCTTATATTTCAAAGCCTACACTGTTTCCTGTGTACCTACTGCCTTCTGAACAAGTTTTTCTAATGGAAGAAGTTTAACTTTTAAAGGATATTTACTTTAAGGTCCATTCACAGATTCAGTTTAACCATTTTGTATAAAAAGCCCTTTTTTACTTTTTTGTAATATAAAATAAATAATAAGAAACTTCCAAAACTAAAAAAGGGTATAAAGCAAAAACTTCCTCCTTGCTCACCATGTATTCCACTCCCCAGAGGTACCATTGTTGATGATTTGGTGTACATCCCTCCACAGCTTTTCCTATGCTGCTCTTAAAAAAAAAAAAAAAACCCAACCAAACAAACAAAAAAACATATTATGTATATTGACTTACAGCTTTGTTTTTCTTCAAACTAATGGTATATCATTATATGCATAGATTTAATTATTTTATAGATCTAATTATTTTAGTGGCTGCCTAAAAATTCACTACATGGATAAACAATATTTATTTACCCATTTTCCTAATAATAGGCATTTAGTTTGCTTCTAATTTATCACTATTACAAATGACGCTGACATGAATTGTTAAAATGACTGTCTATACATAAAATATCTCTTCACATGCATGTCTTCCAGTAGAGCATGTTTCTTTAAATGAGATTGCTGGGTCAAAGAAAATAAAGCTTTTATATTTTAACATAAACTTCAGGAAAGAAATGTATACACATATTTCCATCAACAGTGTGACAGTCCCATGTTTCACCACAATCTTTCCAGTGAGGGAACACATCAATCTTTAAAAATTTTTGATAAACTACAAGGTGAAAAAATAGCCACTCAGGTGGTTTGAACTTGCTATTCCTTTAAGGGTAGAAAACAAAACCTGGTTGAGAGGCATAGCCTCGGAGTTTCCCAAAGTCTGTGGATCAAATCAGTGACTCATCCATGTCCTCACATGCTAATCTCAGAGCATATGCAAATTTGGGTCTCACCAGAATGACAAATCTCTGTGTCCCCTGGGTCTTCAGAGGTCACTCATTCACTTAATTTACTGAATACCTACTATGAGCCAGGCACCATTCCAGATGATGTGGGTACAGTAGCATATAAGGGAGACAATGCCTTTGCACTATTGGAACTTACACTCCTGGTGGGAGAGTCAACAATAAACAAGTAAACACAGAGACAAGGTACTTCATGGCCAAGCTGTATGGGGCCACTCAGAAGCTGATAGGGCTTTGGATATCAAATCCTACTACTGTACAATGAAGGACAAGAGAGGCACACAAATCCAAATACCCCTGGTAACTCTTCTTGGTTGTTCCAAATTCTAAATGAAGCCCCAAATCTAAATCAACATTCTTCCATACGAACCTGGGCCTCTCTGATATTTCCCATCACAGTGAATGGGCAGCACTGAAAACTAAGGATCATCCTTGACATCTCTTTCTCCCTCACTCCCCATAAACAATTTATCATCAAATTGATTTTATTTATCTCCTAAGTATTTCTGGACTCTCTCTCTCCATCCATCCTCACTCCCACCCAAGTACATGCTACCATCTCTTCCAGCCTGGATACTGCCGAAGCTTTACTGGCACCTGCACATACTCTGGTTTTCAGCCATGTGGATGGCCATGTGGATTCCACACTGCCATCAGTCTCCCAGCTCCTGCTCTTTAAGAGTCTCCAAAAGCTGTCCACAGTTCTTAGGATAAACAGGACGCCTCCTACCATGACCCATGAAGCCATGCATATCTGGTCCTACCCAACCCTCTGACCTCATTTCCATCGTATGCCCTGTGACTTCCTCCACTCAATCACACTAGCATTCTTCCCTTCCCTCATGCTCGCTGAGCTCCTCTTTAGCAACCTTGCACATGCTCATCCATTGGTCTGAAATGATGATTCCTCAGCTCTCAACTCGAGCATCACTTCTTTAGGGAGGGCCTCCTAAATGAGCAAAACCCATCTATTATATGTTGTTGTGGTCCCTTACAGCTCTTTCTTATGGTTCCTGCCATAGTTGTATTTCTACATTTGCTTGTATTTCCTTTAGGCTTTAAGCACCGTGGGGCCAGGGCCATGTCTGTTTTTGTTTGCCAGCACACCTGCTCGTTAATAACCCAGCACCTCATTCCACCACATTTATTGAGTAAAAGAACAAATAAATTTCATATGACACAGGGCAAACCGGTTGGAACAAATTTTAAGTGCTCTAAAAGTACAAAAAATAAATGAAGTTAACCATTTGCAGTATGTTCAGATAAAAAAACAAGGAAGAAGAGTATATGTTGGAGGAAGAGGGAGTACCAGAGCATGCCATGTCAGTGGCGACAAGGCTGCCCAAGTTAGGCAGGCGAGAATGAGTGAGCCTGGAATTCCACACAAAGAGCTTTAACCCACTCTTACAAGCAATGGCAACCTAGTGGAGGTTCTTATAGAATTAAAATGATGGTAATGAAGGAAAGATTAACCCAGGTAAGTTAACCTATCATCTGGGTAGAAGAATGGTTGGAACTAGACAGAGAGGTAGTAGGTTTGGAGGCAAGGAGGCTGTCAAGATGATTAAGGTAGGCTAGTGTTAGGTTTGTTACCTGGAATAAAAAAGAAGGGACAGATCCTGGGATTAAGCAACAGAATTTGGTGATTAACTGAATTTGGGAACTGAAAACAATGTCAAAACTGCTTGCCTCTGACCCCACCTTACCCTGAGACTTACACATCAGAAGATACAGAAATAAGGACTAGAAAAAGATGACATGACCAGAATCTTCCCAATTTTTAAAACACACAATTTTATTTCTCCCCCAATGACTTCAAATAAGGAAATAAAGTATTAAACTGAAGAAAACCCAGGCAATTGACAATACATTAATTACATGGCATCTCATTCTACTGCACTGTTGTTGGAGCAAGATGTTTAATAAGTGGCATTCAGTTGGACATCCAGGACACAATCTATAGCTATTTCTGCATCCATTCAATTAGACAGAACCAACCCACTCCAATGCAGGAAACAGATGAAAGAGCAATGGACTATGAGTAAGGATGCCAGGGTTCTTGTCTCAGCTCTAAAACTAACTGCATTGTGTCAATCTGAGATATGAGATTTTCCTGAGCACAGATTTCCTTATCTGTAAAACTGGCCAGAAGGAGAACACAAGGACTGGGAGTGACTTCTACTAATGTTCAGCAGAGCACTGAGATTCTGAGGAGATATTTTAGGGGGTCCCATGGGAACAAGGGAGCTGTCGGGTGGGAAGCCTCCCATTGACCTTCCATAGGCCCCTCACCCTGAGAAGCTCCACTTTACTATCTATTATGTCAGGGATCGAGATGTCATTAAGTCTTCAGTATGATCTTCAGTAAGTTTTCATTCACACCACTCAGTAAAAATAACTTCTGGACCCTAAGAATCTTGTCTGATTCAGCTGTCCAATTTCCCAAAGAATAATATTATACATTGATAGATGTGTAGATCCGTAAGTTAACACCACTCTATGATCTTAAATTATTTTTCACAAAAGCACAAATGATGCACCTTTTTACAATCCGAAGGAAAAACTGAATTTGCATTTCAGGAATAAGCTTTGAGTTTGGATGAACATAACCAGAGATGTTAGCCAATAACACAAAGGGCTACAGGTACACACTTAAGCCTTATCTTAACGTTTTGTTTTAAGAAGCAAGTATTACTTGTGTGATAAAAATTTATTTCTTCAAAAAATAAAAAAACCCTCTGACAACTGATCTTTCCACAGCTCAGAGCATAGGCACCATGTGGTAACTTCCCATGACTCCCTGACCTCAGGGCCCCCAAGCCACATTAATTAGCGAGTACCCGAATCTGACATCATTTCACTAGTGGCCTACGCTTTGCAATTGCAGAAGCTTGGATGCAAATCAGAGGACTGGGTTGACTCCTCTCTAGAAAGAGAAGAAAACAAGGCGATGGACCAAAATGAACACACTCTAGTATGGAGGTTTCCAAAGTTCTCATAGCAATTTGCAGTGGATCTTGAGAAAATCAACTTACTGGATTTTTCTACTTAGTATTATTATTTTGGGGAGTATTATCTATGAACTTAAATGTTATTAATATAATATTTGAGATCAATTTGTTATTCTTTTACCCAACATAGTAACGGGTTTGAGTGTGTGTGTGAACCTTTTGTTTCTGTTTTATAAATCTTTCATGTGTTTGTTTACATGTCACAATGTAAATGGTATTTCTTACTGGGATCTATGAAAAAAAAAAGTTTGAAATACACTGCTTTGGTAGATACTGGGGAAGAGAGAAGAAGTGGATCTTCATCAGTTTGATCTTAGAGACATTTTAGTAAGTTTGGTCTAAAAATAAAGAAGCGAGGGCAGTGAGGAAGGACCCAGTATTTCCTGAGTGATGACCACATCGTAGACATTGTTCTTGATCTTAACCCACTTAACTAGAGTTGGCCTTTTGGTGGAAGGAAAGGGAGTGGGGAGAAAAAGGGCTTGTCAGGAATTTTGTCTGGATGAAAGGAGATTCATTCAAAGTTACACCTAGTAAGAGGCAGGTTCTGAAATCCAATCTGATAGTCATCTGCTATTAATTGCAGTTTCTTAGCTGTAGGTGAAGGAGGCACAGAGAAGCCTAAATTGCTTCTTTAAAGTTAGCTTTATAAAATCCTACTTGGGTCTAAATCATGACTACCATGGTCGCCTTGGCTGACATTTATTAAGTCCTCGCTTTATCCCAGGAAATGTATTAAGTGCTTTAAAACCTTCGTTTCATTTAATCCTCACCAAAAAACTTATGAGATATGTACTATAGTCATCCCAGTTTACTGGAGGTTTTTAGCAGTTCAGTAAGTTGACCAACATTACAGATGCAAAATCCGAATGTATATTAAAGAGTTGAGTGCAGTTATATTTACATTTCCTGCACATGTTTAGGGAACGTGCCTACTAAAAGAGCTATTTCCTCCTCAAAGTGTTGGAGTCAAAACAGTTGATATTTCAACTTCTTACCTATGAAACAAAAGTGAGATTAGATGTTCACTTGGGTCTCTTTCATATTCAGCATTCTCTGGTTCTATTGGGTTGGCCAAAAAGTCCATTTGTTTTTTTCCATAAAATAAAAGACACATTTTTCATTTTCACCAATAACTTTATCGATTTGGATATTTTCAGTTGGTCCGCTACCTCCAGCTATTGGCGTCTAGTGGGTAGAGGCCAGGAGTGCTGCTACACATCTTCCAATGCATAAGACAGCCCCACGGCAAAGAATTATTTGGCCAAAATATCAGTAGTACCAAGAAACTTTGCAAACCACTTTTGACACATTTGATCAGTCACAGCACTTTCTTCACACACTGTACAAATCTTTTCTTTGCATTTCAGTTGTGTTTTTATCTTTCTTGAAAAAACAAAGCATAATACACCAAAATTATTGCATATTTTATTCCATCTTCAATATTAAAATGGCTGCACAAAAATTCACCAATTTTGATGTTTTTTTAAAAAATACATGCTGATATGACAGCCATAACAATACAATCTAACCAAATTATTTCTAATGAAGTTAGACAACAGAGCATTACTAGAGCCATTGTATAGCAAAAACTAAATGAACTTTTTTGCCAATCCAATAAAATATGTCAAGTGTTTAAAGAATGTCAGGCAAATATAGCAGTCTTTATTATTTTACTTCAATATCCTGGCTACTCATACTGCACGACTAGTTCATAAACACCTGGCGTTCCACCTTCTGAAGTCCTTGTCCATTCAGCAATTTGCTTAAGAGAAAAACACACCCTTTGGTTATCATCGCTGTATTTGAAAAATGTTAATTGTTCAATATTCTTCATAAAAACGGAATAGCTTTTAAAACATTATGCTGGTGATCTAAGGATTGGGGTTTACACCCTAATGGGGTTTTTGTCTGTAAGGCTTCTTTTCTTATCCTATTGACCTGAACGACTGCTGGCTACAAAGTCCATACTGTCCACTCTGGCTCCTTTCAGCTCAGGAGCACTCTGGGAATGCGGTGCCTAGGGGCAGAGGTGGAGGTAGACCTCTATTTTCCTAAAAAGGCAGCTCAAGCAACTTTAGAAATCCCTAGCTGCTGTAGACTTTGTGCTGAACACACGGGGCACTGAAGAGAAAACTTTAAAACTGGGAGATTTTTATGAATTTGCTTTCATAGTCCGAACTGCCAACCGCCCTGGTGGAATTTCAGGCACTTTGGTTTAGGTGAGGTTTGGTCCATTTTCTTGTGTATCAGGGGTGTCCAACATCTAGTCTTGCCAGTTTCAGATAATTTGTAGGCTCTACATCCTGCAGAAAATGTGGTAAGCTAGAAGACCTTAGGGATACCAATTTTCTAGTTTTTCTACCCTTTTGCAATCTTCCCTCCCTCGGCTTAATCAAGCACCTGCTTCATTAAATTATTGTAGAATCTTGTGTGAATGAATTTTCATTATATCTGAATTTTCACGTCCTAGTAAGCTTGTAAAAATGGAATGCTGCCTCTACCTTTAGATTTTATCTTTTCCCTCAGAAAAATACAAGACTCAAATCGGTCTGTGGGCAAATTCAGCTGACCTCCCACTGACAAAGGTAAGAGGGCAGTTATTCCTAACAGGGAGGGAGAAAAAGGTAACACACAATAAAACAGGGCAGAACTCTAAAGGGAAATGATACCTCCTCGTTTGCAAGGTCACACCTACATCCTCACTGAAAAGAGCAGAAAGAGCCCGCACACACCATCATTCTGCTACCAAGTTTCACTCATGCAAATACACACTTCTATCATATTCCAAGGAGATAAAAACCGAGACATACAAAACCCTGCTCTCCGAAGCAGGCGGTGGGTTGGCATAGAGGTTGAAGTTGAAGGAGTGATGGGTGTGTGGGCACCTGAGGGGGAGATACTAAGCACGGTGGAAGTTAGGGGGGCGGGCGAATAGCAAAAAAGTATACACGTGACTCTGAAGATGGTTAGCAAAGAACTAAATGTTGTGGTCCCGTAAAATAGATTCTGAATCATAATGCACATCCATGATATACTTGAGGACACAGTATAATCTCCCAGGAGTGAAATAAATGCATTTCTGGGCCAATATGGTTGTCATACCCCAAACCCAAAAGCAAGTATCAGATGAAAGGAAAACGTAAGTAGAAATTGTAAAAGTGGTGTTAGCGCATCTATCAGTTCAGCTTTAGAGACTGAGAAGTGCCTAATAACTGCAGGACGGGAAGCCTAGATGTTTCTTTCTTAGTTGCACCTGTTTCTGAAGAGCCGGGGTTAATAAGACAGGAAAACAACAGGTTCCCACAGGTGAAACTATCCAGTCCCCGCACCTCCGAGCGCCCTTGCCAAGAGCCAGCGGAGCGTGTCCAGGCCTGCGTAGCTCAGGCATGCGTGGCTCAGGCCTCCGCAGCCCTACCTGTGGCCAGCTCTGCAAGGCAGGCAACAATGGCTTCCAGTCTCCTTGGGCCCAGGCGCTCACCTTTTGGGAGCCAAGTGAAGAGCAGTAGCCAAGGTGCAGGTAACTCGAGGCCCATGCCGGCCCCTCTCTAACCCCTTTCAGCTCAGGCGCTCTGGGGCACTCTCTTCATCAGCTGCCGCCCCAGGACGCAGCACTTCTGCAGGAATCCGTCCGCTTTCCCCTCGCTAGTCACAGCGGCGGGAGGACCAGCCCCGGGCGGCGAACGGGCACAGTAGCTCATCCCCACCTGCGGCGCTCCCCGCGGCTCCGCCCCCCACACCCGCGCCGCCGTTTCCTGCTCCGCCCCAGGTCCCAGAAGACCGCGGCCACCTTTCCTACCTGCCGCCGCCCTCTCTGCAGGCTGACAGGTATTTCCTTTCCTCACCGAAAAAGCGTCTCCTGGCACTCATCCCTCTCGCCGGTAGAGAATGTTACCATTTTTTCTCCAGAAGTTCTCGGGAACTCTTACCCCTAGATAATTTCTGCCCATGTTTTTGTAGAATTATGTAAACATAACTTACTAGGGAGTATTTCCTGCGTTATGTTTCCATTCACTCATACCTTCTTGGGAAACGTTCCCCCACCCCACTAAAAACACACCAATCTGAAGACACATTATGTCTATTCAGGTTTCCTGGAAACTAAAGATACAGGATATGAACTAGAGAAATAAACTTAATTTTCGACAGTTATAAAAGTAACATGTTTATTATGAGTTAGAAAAATATAAGTTGATGGAAATAAGAAAATATCCTGTGGTACATTTTTTTTCCTATTATTTCCCATCCTACATGCAGCCCAGCTACCCCTCAGAGACCTCAGCCTTCCCAAGGTCAAAGATCCTAGGTCTCTTTACACCAGGCCACTTGGGATATAATTTGTCTCTACTTCTTCTTTAGCAGGAACCCACAGGAAGGAGAAAAAAAATAGAGGAGGAGGGCACACTTGCCTTCAGTTACCAATCAACAACATTAATTTGGAAAATCACCTGTACAGTGGTCAACGTAAATAGACAACAAGCCATTTTATATGCATCTCCCTTATCAGGGATTTTTCGTCATCCTCCCCCTTCTGTAACAAACACAATTCTCCTTCCTCCCAGCCACCATCTTTCTCCTCAAGAAAAGAATTCTAAAGATGCATTTAACATGTTTTCTGCTCCTCAGGAAGCTTCCATTCTGGTTACTAACCTTAGAAGTCAATACTATTTCTCCTGAGTGTATCCCTGTCCTGTCCTGTTTTGAAGAGTCCTCTTCATTGATGTTACTGGTGTCGTTCATCTCACCTCCACCCAGAGGAATATCCTTGTCCTGAATCTGATTGGAGTTCTCAACACAGTTCCTTCTGCCCATCTTCCCCCCACCCCCACCCCTGCCCCCGCCACTCCCAACTCCTGGGTCTGGCCTCAGGTTCCCTAATTGGGCCTCTCCACTTTAAATGTTTTTCTCATAGTTTGTCTTCCAGAAAATAGGAAGTAAATTCAGGAAACCATGACCAAGGGCAGATGGTACAGTATGTTTAGGAGCCTTTAGATCTTCCACAGTGGGATTCCATCACAGCAGCAGCAGCATACAATGTGAGTGAGGGATGGTCCCCCTCCTCCCTCCAGAGACTCTGCACATGCTCCGAGGAACATTGTATGTGTTTGAGTGTTTGTGACTCTGAAGGATTTGTGTGGTTCCTGCTTAGTGAATTGTTCTAGGCAAATTTTCAATCCCAGTCTAGATAAATATGAACCCTCTCCTTCCCACACCTACCTCCCATGCCCCTCATCCTTACTTTGGGATAAAGGCCATTTTAATATTCATTGAAGCCAGCATTTCTCCATGTTTATTTCATGGAACAGTAGTTTCATGGAATGTTAATAAATAGTATATGGGATGAAGTAAATTTAAGAAATGCATTAAACTAAATAAAATATTTTCTCAGGACTTGTCAAATCCTTAGAGTGCTAGTGTACATTTGAATTTCCAAGGGAATATTTCTCAGCATTATTCAACCACGAAACCTACCCCCTCACACACACACACACACACACCTTAGGCAGATGTTCAATGGATATTTTGGGAAATCCTGGTGTTCTAAACATGATTGGGGGGATATATTGGAGACTTCTATAGGAACAAAAAAAATAGTGGTTTTAACAAAGGCTATCCAAATGTAGGAGAGTTAGAATTTTTTCTTTTCTCTTGGGAATCACCATTCAGCTGAATATCTACCTCTATTGCTTCTCCTGGAGTGAACACTTTATGGTTAACTTTATATGTTTTTCTGTCTACTACATGCAACTATTTTTCTTCACCACTTATATATTATGCACCAAGCAATGTTATATGTACTTTACATGTATTATCTCATTAAGTTCCCACAATAGCTGTATAAAGTAAGTTATTGTCAATCACATTTTACAGATGTGAAAGCTGAGGTACAAGGAAGCAACTTGCCCTAGTAAGTGGTGGTGTTATGAGTCTAAGTGATGTAGTCAGATTCCAGGCCTTATGCTCTTAGCTCTCACATAGCTATGTCTCCATCTATATTAACAGCTAACTGACTCTATTAGTGCATGCTAATGCAGTTTTTTTCCACATATGTCATTTAGCTTTACATAGAGAAAATTCCATTTTACTGCCATGAGCTCTCCTGGGCCAGTCATTGTGCCAACATATGCTATTGGTTCATTAAGAATTAGATAAGGGTACATATTTAACTCAGAACAAAAAACAGTTCTTTCATTGCTAGATATAGAAGTAAAAATCATTAGACCTGCTGATAGTGACTGAGACCAAAGCCTACTCATATACCAAGTAATAACTACCATTTATTATACATATTGTGGTAGGTGTTATTCTAAGTACTTTTTAATACAAACTTGAATAATTCTCTCAACAACACTGTAAGACAAGGACTGTCATTGCTCTCGTTTTACAGCTCAAAAACTTGAGGCACAAAGGTTCAGTTACTTACTCAGGGTCACACAACTTGTAAGTAGCAAAGCTGAGATGTAAACTCAGGTCATCTGCCTTCAGAGCATACACCCTTTAATCACTACCCTAACCATACTGTGCTTCTTTGTGTCAACTAGTGCAGGGTCTAACAAGTACTGAATTTATTATATCATCATTTATAATCATACCTGCTAGTTGAAATTGTGTTTGTGAATGTTTGTGAATACTGCATCTCTGTGCACATGTGCCCCTGTCTTTGAGAATAATGTGATATTTGTTTATCTACAAATGTATATTTATCAAGAATTGAGGAAAGAAATGTCAGAAAAGGAAATAAACATGTAAATAAAAACATCCCCAGGCAGTTAAAGCTAAATGGAGGCAAGAAATGAAAGTACTAATACTGCAACATTTGTAATACACTTGACCCTCTGTATCCAAGGTTCCACATCCACAGGTTCAACCAACCGAATCTCTCACAAATACAGAGGGCCAACTAAGGGAATTGAGCACCCACGAATATTGGTATCCATGTGGAGTCCTGGAAACAATCCCCTTGAGGTACAACTGTATATATTAATCATCTTTGTATGCCTAGCATCAAGCATAGTGCCTGGCATATAGATAGTGCTCAATAAATATTTATTGAACTGTTTATCCATCGTTCCTGAAGGAGGTGAGCTGTGAGCAGGGTTCAGAATGAATAAGACTTTGCAAACCAAGCAGAGAGAACAGCACGTGCAAAAAATTATGGCACCAGGAAATAGCATAACTGGACTATAAGCATTTAAGAGTTGCTAGACTATAGCACAGGGTGGGGATTGGTAGGAAAGTATGTTAGAGTTAGCCAGAGTAAATAAAGGGCTTGCATAACCAGCTGGAGAAATAAGACTTTATACGGTAGACAATGGGAAGTCAGTGAAGGGTTTTAAGCCTGGCAAACATGATCAAACTTGTATTTTAGAAAGATAAATTTGGTGGCAGTGAGAAGAATGGTAGGCAAAAAATGAGATGAAAGGCAGGAAAAACAGTTAGGAATCTGTTACTATAGTCAAAGTGGTAGATACTGAGGGCTCAAGCCAATCACTGGTGTCAGGAATGGAAAGGAGAGAATGCTTTGGTTGATAAATTAGATGTGGAAATTGAGATAAAACTATAAGTTTCTGATTATTGAGCCTAGGTGGCTGGTATTACATTTAAAGAACATACATACATAGAAAGGTTTTGAATCACTTCACATATGTTGTACCTGAAAGAATAGTGGACTATCCAAATGAAATTCCCATGGATTGTTGGCATACCTTGTTATATGTAATTGATAATTAGGTTGGTAGGCCCTGCATATCTATATAGGGAAGTGTGGGTTAGTAGTTTCCTGGGTGACCTACTCCTTGGTTAGTAGAATATAACAAGATAGTTACTCTTGGAGTAAAGCTAAAAGCAAGAGGTGTAGGAATCAAGTAAAAGGAGTCTGGGATCAAATATGTTCATTATTACCACTCCTATTTAATATTATACTGGATATTATAACTAGCACGATAAGAAAATAAAAATAAAAAGACTGAAAATGAAGAATAAAGATGTTATTCACAGTATTATCATTGCACAAAATATTGAGAATCTTCTGTATAAGGACCAACAAGAGATGTTGCTGGAAACAAGGACAATACATTGATGTCACTGGCATTTGTATATACCAGCAACATCCGTTGGGAAGATATGACTTTAAAATATGCATTTGCAATAGCAATAAATCTATAAAGTAACTAGAAATAAACCTAACAATACATGTGGAACAATTTTATGGAGAAAATTGTTAAAAGGTACAGAAAACTTTTTAAATAAATGCAAAGATGTACCATGTTCATGGATAAGCATATTCAGTATTACTAAAGATGATTATTTCTCTAAATTTAATCAATAAATCCTATATTTTTCTAACAAAAATATTTTTTAAAAATCTCCTCAGAACTTCATAAGCCATTTCTAAAGTTGAATGGAAATTATAGGGTAGTAAATAACCAAGCTAACATTGAAGAGATATTAGAAGGCAGAGGGAAATTTGCTTCTTAAAATGATAAAGCTAAAGCAATTAAAACAATGTGGCATTCACATATACAAAGCCTGTCCATAAAGTATCCAGCCATATAGTTTGAAAAATAGAAACATTTATTGAAGAAGGTACAAGATACAAGCAACATTGTACCTAGGCCAATGACACCTCAGTCCCCTTCAAAGTAACACCTTGGGACCTTACACAATTCTCCCAATCATCAACAGCTGCCCCATCATATTTTCCTGAATTTCATTGACTGTCTGAAATCTCTTCCCTTTCAAAGGTGATTTTAGTTTTGGGAAAAGCCAGAAGTTGCAGGGTACTGAATATGGGCTGTAGGGGGAATGAGTCACCTGGGTAACTTGATGCTTTGCCAAAAATCTCTGCATGAGACATGATGCATGAGTGGGCACATTGCAGTGATGAAGCTACCAATCACCAATTGCCCATAGCTGCCACCTTCTGAATCATCTGAATAGTTTCCGCAGGGGAATGTTCAAGCTTAATGCAAAATCTGATGCAGATTCATTGCTGTACTCACTCAGTCATTTTGAATGTGATGGCCACAAAGTACACATGCTCACTCAATAATGTGCATTCCAGTCCACTGTCCTTGGCTGTGAGGTTACATCGGTGTCACACAAACCATTCTCATTACATTAACAATGGTTGGACTTTTTCCAGGCAGATCTCGTAGATAGACAAACAGACAAGTGGAACATAAAAGAGATTCTTATAAGGAGGCATGAATATCGATGAGAACTAGATATTTAACAGAGGTGGCATTATAATTCAGTGGGACAACCATAAACTATTCAATAAGTGATGCTGAAGCAATTAGTGTTTGTTATGTTAAAAGATAAGCTGTACAGGCACACCTCAGAGACACTTTAAGTTTGGCTCCAGACCACTGCAATAAAGCAAGTATTACGATAAAGTGAGTCATAATCTTTTTGCTGGTGGTGAGTCTTGCCTTCAATTTGTAAAAAACACAACATCTGTGAAGCACAATGAAGTGAAGCACAATAAAAGAAGGTATGGCTGTATCTTTTCTTTATACCACAAACCAAATTCCAAACAGATTAAAATCTAAATATTCATAGCAAAAATATCAAACTTTTAGAAAAATACATGGTAGAATACCCATAAGGCCTTGAAGAAAAGAGTGAATTCTTAAAAACAGAAAGAATAATTTATTAAGGAAGGCATAACATTACATCAGACTATTAAATCTGAAAGTTCATAAACAAAATACAACATATATAAAATGAAACAAACAAGCTACAGACTAGAAAAAGATATTTGTTGTGCATTTAAAAAGCAAAAAATTATAACCTCTGTGTGTGTGTGTGTGTGTGTGTGTGTGTGTGTATTTTAAATCTCTTAAAAAGTAAATAGGAGACAACCCAGTGGTAAGGGAGATAAATAGGCAATTCACACAAGAGAATCTGATTCACTATTAAGCATATTAAAAGATACCCAACCTGATTTGTAATCAGAAATTACAAATTTAAAACAATAAATACTATTTCACATTTGGCAAATGGGTTAAGATGTAAAAGCCTGAGCCCACTATGTGTTGGTAAAGATGTGAGAAGTGTAAATTGGCTCAACTACTTTGAAGAACAATTTGACAAAACCTCATAAAATTGAAGGTGCACATACCCTAGAACCTTGTGATTTTCTTTCTAGGTCTTCACTCTATAGAAATTGTCACTCTCTGCAAACAGATACATGTACAAGGATGTTTGTTGCAAAGCAGTTAAAAACTTGGAAACAATTTTCCATCAAGAAGAATAACTAACTAACATGGGGCTTATCAATGGAATGAGATAATATGCCACTGTTAAAATGGATTAACTAGGTCTAAACCATAGAAGAATATTAAACATATTGAATAAAGAAGTTGAAAGATACTATTTACAGAAATTTGTCAAATGTTATGACAAAAAAACAGTATTATATAGTATTATGGAAGATACATATATATGTAGAATAAAGTATAAAAACATTCAGGGAAATGGGATTCACCAGTCTTAGAGTATCATTACTCTTGAGAGAAAAGAAAAGAGGAATGGGTTGGTAGGGACTTTAGCTGAATCTGTACCATTTATTTTTTTTAATACCTTAAGCAAATACACTAAAAATGTGGAATCAGTTAAATTTAAGTGGTATAAGTGGTGCCGATTATACTATTTTATGTGCTTTTCTGCATCTTTGGCATTTTTTGTAATTAAAAATACTTTTAAGACAAACAAGAATGAGCAGTAAGTATAGAATCAGACCAAATATGTTTGTGCCAGGACATTTCTACTGGTATCCAGTGTGATGTTATATAAGTCCCTCTGGGCAGAGGATGTTTTTATCCGTCAAATAGGAAACTAGACGAGATTCTATGTTCTGCTAAAGTCATGCATGAAACCAAGGTACTTTAATTACACTTGTTATGCAAGACCTAAGAATCTGGGTCTCTCAATATTTTATTATAAGGAGAGAAACCAGGGACAAATGGGAGGGCTGCTTCCCTGAGGCTGGAGCTGGAGAGAAGAGGCCCTAGAAGCAGAGAACCTGAACTTCTGCTTCCACCAGAGGTATTTATTTTTCTCTCTGGTGTTTCATCCTCATGTGACAATACCCAGTTTGCTGTTTAGACTGCTCTGAGATAATGAGCTCAGTCCATGCACATCTCAGTAAAGCTCAATAAAGGTCAGAATATCCAGGTCTTTTCAACCCACTCCAGAGGGCCTGATTCAATTAGTCTATGGGGAGACCTAGGAAGCAGTATTTTTTAAAAGTTCCCAGGGGATTCTAATGTATAACCAGAGTTGAAAAGATAGCTAAAGGGTTTGTTACCAAATAGGGCATTCCCCAGGGTAGTCCCTAAATGGAACATTCTCCAACACATTTCCTATCTGAGCTTCTCTCTTTGGTAACTTTGCCAGTACTTCGAGTGACAGAATAGGAGAATTTCTACTCCAAAGCACAGGGTCCTGAGATGTGTAACTTCCCTTTTCTGGCTTCTTCACCAAGATAGCATAAAATACACATGGTACCACCAGAAGGGACTGAATTTCAGTACATTACCACAAAGAAGCTGTGTAGGACAGGTATAAGCCTCTGTTTCTTTATTTGTAACGCAAGGGAGTTAGATCAGCAACGATACTGTGGCACAGAAGCTGTGGCATTCTGTGGCATGCCTAAGGGGTTGCGTCTGTTAGAGAGCTCAGTTTGAAAAATCAATGGACCAAATGATCCAGAAAGTCTTTTCCAGAACCAACATTAGACAATTCTAAACTCTACAGGAGTAGATTTATGTTACCACCAAAGTCTATCATAACCCGTATGCTTGGAGGCCTACCAAAGATCGTATTTACCAAATGTGGTCTATAATAGATATTACAAACTGTCTACTTGCAAGCCAAGTTTAGCACATAGACATGTTTTGTTTTTGCCGGCATGGTACTTTTTTCTTTCCTTGGTATCTTTTCTAAGCTTTCCAAATTTGAAGTGTAAGACAATTCTGGAATCTGTACAAATCAGAGGTGCATGGATCAATGAACTATCACAATGTAAACACACCTTTGCAACTACCACTCTGGGCAAGTTATGTAAAAGTATTGCTATTTCAGAAGCTCCCCCTTATAATCTCTTAATCATTCCCTCCTTTCTCCTCTCCAAAGGTAACCACCATCCTGACTTCTGAGGATTATAGACTGATTTTGCCTCTTTTAACATTTATATAGAAGAAATAATGTAGCACATGTTTTTGGAGTTTGTCTCTTATGCTCAATATTGTATTAGTGGGATTTGTCTATGGCTCTGCATGTATTTGTAGTTTAATCTTTATTTCTGAATAGTATTCCATTTTTAGAATATACCACAACTTATTAATCCATTTTGTTGTCGATAAACATTTGCTTTGTTTCTAATATTTGGCTACTATAAATAATGATGCTGTAAACATTCTTGCAAATGTTTGAGGGGGGCATACACCCCCTCATTTTTACTGCTATAACTCACGGTCAAATTGACTGGTCATAGAGTACGTGTGGTAATTTTAATATATGTCCATAAATTCTTTGCCCTCCTCCCTTCAAAAGGGGAAACTTAAATTCATGACCCTTAAGTGTAGGCTGGACTTAGTGACTCACTTATAATGTATGGAATAGCAGAAGTGACACTATGTTACCTCCGAGACTAGGTCATAAAAGGCATTATAGCTTCTTCCTTGCCCGTTCTAGGGAAGCCAGCTGCAGTCTCATGAGGACACTCAGTCTTATGGAAAGGTCCACATGGTAAGGAACTAAGATCTCCTGCTAATAGTCATATGAGGGAGCCATCTTGAGAGGAAGTTTTCTAAGCTTCAGAGTTCCTGATTTCTTGACTGTAAACTCATAAGAGAACCTGAGACAAACACCATACAGATACGCTATGGTCAAATTCTGGATGCACGGTGTGAGAGAATATATGTTTGCTGTTTTAACCTACTAGAACAATACTGCTGTTATGCAGCAATAGATTGCTAGTATAGTAATTATATGTTCAACCTCAGTAGAAAATAACAAATGAGTTTTCCAAATTTACCTACATACCACCAGTGTTGAAAAGTTTTAATTGTTCCATATCCTTGGCAATATTTGAAATTAGCAGTCTTTTCTTTTTTAAATTTATTTTTATTGTATTTTCTCCATTACCATTTACCCACTTATAACAACTGCCCCCCACAATCATGACACTGTTGTCCATATCCATGAGTACTTTTCCCTTTTTGCTCAGTCTCTCCACCCCCCAACCCTCCCCCACAGAGCTGCCAACCTGCTCTCTATTGATAAATCTGTCTTTATTTTGTTTATTAGTTCAGTTTGTTCATTAGATTCTACATATGAATGATATCAAATGGTATCTGTCTTTCTCTGACTGGCTTATTTCGCTTAGCATAATGTTCTCCAGGTCCATCCATGCTGTCTCAAAGGGTAAAATTTTCTTCTTTTTTATGGTTGAGTAGTATTCTATTGTGTAAATGTCCCTTAATTATTTTATCCACTTGGGCTGCTTCCAAATCTTGGTAATTGTAAATGATGCTACAGTGAACATATGGATGCTTATGTTCTTTCAAATTAGTGTTTCAGTCTTCTTCAGATAAATTCCCAAAAGGAGAATTGCTGGGTCATAAGGCAGTTCTGTATTTAATTTTTTGAGTTATCCCCATATGGATTTCCACAATGGCTACACCAATCTACATTCCCACCAACAGTGCAAAAGTGTTCTTCTACATCCTCACCAGGCCTTGTTGTTTGTTGATTCATTGAGAATAGCTTTTCTGACAGGTATGAGATGATGTCCACTGTGGTTTTAATTTGCATTTCTCTGATGATTTGTGACATTGAGCACCTTTTCAAATGTCTGTTGACCATCTGTATGTCCTCTTTAGAGAAGAATCTATTCAGGTCCTTTGCCCATTTTTTAATTGGGTTGTTTGTTTTTTTGCTGTTGAGTTTTACAAGTTTTTTATAAATTTTGGATATTAACCCCTTATCAAATATGTTGGTGAATATGTTCTCCCATTCAGTAGGTTGTCTTTTATTTTGTTGATGATTTCCTTTGCTTTGCAAAAACTTTTTAGTTTGATGTAGTCCCATTTGTTTATTTTATCTTTTGTATATCTTGCCTGCAGAGAAACACCAGAAAAAAATATTGCTAGGACAATATCCAAGATTTTACTACCTATGTTTTCTTTAGGATTTTTATGGCTTTGAGTCTAACCTTTAAGTCTTTCATGCAGTCTGAATTTATTCTTGTGTGTGGTGTAAGAAGGTGGCCTAGTTTCATTTTTCTGCATGTACCTGTCCAGTTTTCCCAACACCATTTGTTGAATGAACTATCTTTAGCCCATTGTATGTGCTTGCTTCCTCTGTCAAATTATTAATTGACTATAAAGGTGTGGGTTTATTTCTGGGCTCTCTATTCTGTTCCACTGATCTATGTGTTTGTTTTAATGCCATTACAGGCTGTTTTGATTACTATGGCCTTATCGTATGGTTTGATATTAGGTAGTGAATTCCTCCACCTTTATTCTTCTTTCTCAAGATCACTGTTGCTATTCAGGGCAGTTTGTGGTTCCATATAAATTTTTGAAATATTTGTTTTAGTTCTGTGAAATACAGATTGACTTCAATACTTGATTGAATTCAGGAATTGCATTGAATCTATAGATTGCTTTTGGTAGTATAGACATTTTAATGATGTTACTTCTTATCTATGAACACAGTATGTGTTTTTACTTATTTGGATCTTCTTCAGTTTCTTTCTTCAGTGCCCTATAAATTTCTGATGACATCCTTTACATCCTTGGTTGGCTTTATTCCTAGATATTTTATTCTTTTGGAAGCAATTGTGAATGGGATTGTTTTCTTAACTTCTTTTTCTGATAGTTCATTTTTGGTATGTAAAAATGCAACTGATTTCTGGATTTAATTTTGTATCCTGCAACTTTACTGAATTCATTTATCATCTCTGGTAGTTTCTTGGAGGAATCATTAGGATTCTCTATGTACAGTATCATGTCATCTGCAAATAATGACAATTTTATTTCTTCCTTTCCAATTTGGATGCCATTTTTTTTCTTTTCTGATTGCTATGGCTAGGAGTTCCAGTACTATGTTGAATAAGAGAGGTAAAGCAGGCATCTTTGTCTTGTCCCCAGTCTTAAGAGGAACACTTGTATTTGTTGCTCATTGAGTATGATGATGGCAGTGGGTTTGTCCTGTATGGCCTTTATTATGTTCAGATATATTCCCTCTATTTCCACTCTGTTGAGAGTTGTTATCATAAATCAGTACTGGATTTTATCAAATGGCTTTTCTGCATCTATAGATGTAATCATGTGGTTTTTATCCTTCATTTTGTTTAAGTGGTATATCACAATCATTGACTTGTAAATATTGTACCAACTTTGTATTTCAAGAATAAATTTCAATTGATCGTGGTGTATGATCTTTTTGATGTATTGCTGTATTTGGTTTCCTAATTTTTATTGAGAATTTTAGCATCTGTGTTCACCAGAGATATTGGCCTATAATTTTCTTTCTTTGTAGTGTCTTTATCTGGTTTTGAAATTAGGATAATGCAAGCAGTAAGATGAGCTTGGGAGTCTTCTCTTCTCTTGAATTTTTTTGGAAATGTTTGAGAAGGAGAGGCATTAAGTCTTCTCTGAATGTTTTGTAAATTTCACCTATGAAGCCATCTGGTCCATAGCTTTCATTTGTTGGGAGTTTTTTGATTCTGCTTAAATTTCACTAGGTATAATCTTTCTACTTAGTTTTTCTTACTCTTCCTGATTTAGTGTTGGATGATTGTATGTTTCTCACTATTTATCTATTTTATCCAGATTGTCTGGTTTGTCAGCATATAGTTGTTCATAATACATATTTTCTTATAGCCTTTTGCATTTCTTTGGTGTGAGTTAATTCTCCCCTTTCATTTCAGATTTTATTTATTTGAGCCCTCTCTCTTTTTTCCTTGATCAATCTGGTTAAGGGTTTGTCAGTCTTGTTTATCTTTTCAAAGAACCAGCTTTGGGTTCATTGATCTTTTATATCATTTTTTTAGACTCTATTTCATTTATTTCTGCTCTGATCTTTATTATTTCCTTTTCCTTTCTTCGTCTCACTTTGGGCCTTGTTGTTTGTTCTTTTTCAATTTCCTTTAAGTGTAAAGTTAGATTGCTTTTTTTTTAGTGTTTTCTTTTTCTTTTTTTTTTTTTTTTTTTTTTTTTTTTTTTTTTTTTTTTTTTTTTTTTTTTTTTTTTTTTTTTTTTTTTTTTTTTTTTTTTTTTTTTTTTTTTTTTTTTTTTTTTTTTTTTTTTTTTTTTTTAGTTAGGCCTGTAATGGTATGAATTTCCCTCTTAGGACTGTTATTCATGTGTTCCACAGATTTTGGGTTGTTGTGTTCTCATTTTCATTTGTTTCAAAGTACCTTTTTATTTCTTCCTTGATCTCTTTGTTGACCCATTCATTGTTCAGTAACATTATATTTAGCTTCCATGTCTTTGTGTATATTTCAGTTTTCTTCTTGTGACTTCTGGTTTCATAACATTTTCATCAGAGAAGATGCTTGATATGATTTCAATCTTAAATTAATTGAGACTTGTTTTGTGTCCTAATATGTGGTCTATCCTATAAAATGTTCCAAGCACACTAGAAAACTATGTATATTCTGCTGTTTTGGGATGAAATGCTCTGAATATATCAATTAAATCCATTTGATCTAGTGTGTCTTTTAAGACTGCTATCTACCTGTGACTTTCGTTTTGGAAGATATGTCCATTGAAGTCAATGTTGTGGTAAAATCCCCAACTATGACTGTATTTCTGATGATCTCCTCTTTCATGTCCATCAAGATTTGCTTTACAGCCTTTTTGGCTCTCTGAGCAGCACCATAGCAGTGGGCAACAGCAAGCAACTTACAAAAGGTGGCAAAAAGGGAGCAAAGAAGAAAGTGGTTGATCTATTTTCTAAGAAAGATTGGTATGATGTGAAAGCACCAGCTATGTTCAATACATGAAATATTGGGGAAACACTAGTCACGAGAACTCAAGGAACCAAAATCGTATCAGATGGTCTGAAGGATCATGTTTTTGAAGTGAGCCTAAGTGAGAATGATGAAGTTGCATTTAGAAAATTCAAACTAATTACTGAGGATGTTCAAGGCAAAAACTGCCTGACTAATTTCCATGGCATGGATCTTACCCATGACAAAATATGCTCCATAGTCAAAAAATGGCAGACCATGATTGAAGCTCATGTTGACGTCAAGACTACCAGTGGGTGTTTGCTTTGTCTATTCAGTGTTGGTTTTACTAAAAAATGCAACAGTCAGATTCAGAAGACCTCTTCTGCTCAGCATCAACAGGTCCACCAAATCTGGAAGAAGATGATGGAAATCGTGACCCATGAAGTGCAGACAAATGACTTGAAAGAAGTGGTTAATAAACTGATTCCAGAGAGCTTTGGAAAAGACATAGAAAAGTCTTGCCAATCTTTTTATCCACTTCATGATGTCTTCAGTAGAAAAGTCAAAATGCTGAAGAAGCCCAAGTTTGATTTGGGAAAACTCATGGAGCTTCATGGTGAAGGTAGCAGTTCTGGAAAAGCTACTGGGGGTGAGACAGGTGCTAAAGTTGAACGAGCTGATGGATATGAGCCCTCAGCCCAAGAATCTATTTAAAATTCAGACATTTAATGGTGACAAATAAAAAGGCCTATTTGCAATTAAAAAAAAAAGATTTGCTTTATATATTTAGGTGCTCCTGTGTTGGGTGCATAAGTGTTTACTAGGGTTATATCCTCTTGATGGATTGTTACCTTTTTCATTATGTAGTGCCCTTCTTCGTTTCTTAGTATAACCTTGCTTTTAAACTTTATATTGTCGGATATGAGTATTGCTACCCCAGATGTTTCCCTTTCCATTTGCATATATCTTTTTCTATTCCTGTACTTTTAGTCTGTTTGTATCTTTCATTCTAAGGTGTGTCTCTTGGAGTCAGCATATATATGGTCTCGTTTTCTTATCCACTCAGCTACCCTATGTCTTTTGATTGGAACATTTAAGCTATTCACATTTAATGTGATTGTTGATAGATATGTATTTATTGCCATTTTAGTTTTTAACCTTCTTTCTTCCTTTTTCTTCTCCTTCTCCTTTGCTTCCTCCTCCTCTTCTTCTACCCCTTTAACATTTGTTGCAATACTGGCTTGGTGGTAACAAACTTATTTAGCTTTTTCTTGTCTGGGAAGCTCTTTATTTTTTCCTTTAATTTTAAATGATAGATTTGCTGGATAAAGTTGCCTTGGTTGTAGGTCCTTGCTTTTCAACACCTTGAATACTACATGCCTATCGCTTCTGTCTAGAATTTTTTCTGTTAAGAAATCAGAGTTTCCTTACAGGTAACTAACTGCGTTTCTCTTTCAGCTTTTAAGATTCTCTCCTTGTCTTTAAGCTTGGCTTTTTTAATTATGATGTATCTTGGTTTGGGTCTTTTGGGATCTATCTTGTTTGGGATTCTCTGCACTTCCTTGACTTGTGTGTCTTTTTCCCTCACCAGATTAGGGAAGTTTTTGGTCGTTATTTCTTCAAATAGCTTCTTGATCCCTTGCTCACTCTCTTCATCCTCTGATATTCCCATGATGTGACTGTTGTTATGCTTCACGTTGTCTGAAAGGTTTCTTAAACTCTCCTCATTTTTTAGAATTATTTTTTCTTTTTGCTGCTCTACTTGGGTGTTTTTTTCTACCTCATCTTCTATATTTCTGATTTGATCCTCTGCTTCATCTAACTTGTTTATTTCTTCCGGTGTATTATTTATTTCAGATATTGCCATTTTTATTTTGGACCGGTCCTTTTTTATGGCTTCTATGTCTTTTGTCATGCTGTGGAGTATCCTTATAATCTTCCTCTAAATCCTATATCTGATATATTGCTTGCCTCTGTTTCATTGAAGCTCTTCTGGAGAATCCTCTTGTTCTTTCATTTGGGGCCTGTTTCTTTTTCTTCCCATTTTGGCTGCCTCTTTGTTTGGTTTGTTTTTTGTTTTGTTTTTTTTCTGAGTATTAGGTTGATTTGCAAAGACTCTGGTGTAGACCTATGTCACACATTGCCTGTTACTGGTCCTGGGCAACCTGTTCGGAGCTATCAGCAATCCACAGCTTGTGACTCCCTCTTGGGCCTGGGTGTATGCAGAAAGAACCAAGCTGTGTAGCAAGTCTGGATTTTATCAGCATTGGTTCTGGGTCAGCTAAAGTCTTAGAGCTCCCAGAGCTCTGCCTTTGCCTGCAGGCTTTCTATTAGGGTTATTCACTGAAATAGCTTCCAGCTGTACTCCTTCCTCAGCAGCCTGGCTAAAGCTTCATTGGATGGTACAACAGGGATTCCTGTGGGTGGGGTAATTGCTTTCTCCTATGGAAGGAGTGCTCTGCTGAGGAAGATGGCTTCTGCACTATGGAGAATGACTTAACACAGGGATCCTGGCAGCTGACCCTTAGCTCTCTCCCCCAAAGCAACACCCCACTCTTTCCTCATGTCACTCTGGAGTGCTCTGCTCTCCCACTGCCAGAGCCCGGGGTAAGTGGCAATAGACAATATTTTATACACGGGCCCTTTAAGAGACTCTCTGCATGTCTAGTCATCTCTCCCTGGCAGACAGAAGCCCCTCTGCTTTTCACAGCCAGGTGTTATTTGGGTTCCTTGCCAAGTTTTGGTGCTCTAGTATAGGGAGACTTGCTTGGGGTTTAGACCCCACAGTTCTCAGGAGGAATCCCCCAGGAACTTTAGCTGCCACTGGTGGGAACCCAGCCAGCCCTGTTGTGCCTCTGCACTTCCTATCAGTCTTGTTGTGGTGATGTGGTTTCATCTGTTAAGTCCTTGGTATTACGGCTTCTCTTCAGCTAGTGTTCAGTTGTTTGTTCAGGATGATTTTTCTATCATTTACTTATAATTCCAGTTTGGTCCTGGGAGGAGGTTAGTGTAGTTTCCATCTACTCTACCACCATCTTAGATCTTCCTTACAACCCTCTTTTAAATATAGGTGCTGACAAAGTGTTTCCTCTTAACAAAATTCCACTGAAGCTCTTCTGAGCTTTTTCACAACTAGGCTGCAACTTTTGACTTCCATGTTCATCTCTGCATTGTCCAATTTGAGTGAAAATCCTGCTAACTCAGTTTAGCCATCTTCACTTTCTGATCCCCACCACATATCTAGTCATGTTCTTCATACTCCACTCCAGGTGATCTGCTGTCTTTCAAATTATGTAGCTCTACCAGTGGGTGTTTAATGGTATTGCATTGTGGTTTGTTTTGCATTTCTCTGATGACTAATGAAGTTGAGCACTTTTTCACATGTTAATTGGACTTTTGTTGGCTTTGATGGAATCTTTTGCTTATTTTATCAGTTTTCAATTTTTTGGTATATTTTATTAAGTATGCTATTAGTTGTCCCATTTTCCCCCCATAATCCTGTCCTCCCTATACCCCATCCCATCATCTGCACACCTCTTAATTCATGTTTATGGGTTGTATATATCAGTTCTTTGACTTCTCAATTTCCTATACTGTCCTTAGCCTCCCCCTGTCTATGTTTTTTGTCAACATTTTCCCACCACCACTTTCCCCAGCCCCACCCCTCCCCACCACCCACCCTCAATCCATCCCCCATTTGCCTTTGATGAAGGGTCCTTTGTGCATGTTCCTCGATGAACCTTCCCCTCCTTTTCCCCTGTTATCCCCCATCCTCCTCCCCTCTGTTTACTGTCTGTCTTTTATTTCAATGTTGCTGGTTATGTTTTGCCTGCTTGTTCATTTTGTTGATTAGTTTCTACTTATAGGTGAGATCATATGGTATTTGTCTTTCACTGCCTGGCTTATTTCACTAGGCATAATGCTCTGTAGCTCCATCATGCTGTTGAGAAGGGTAACAGCTCTTCTTTCTTACTGTTGCATAGTATTCCATTGTGTAAATGTACCACGGTTTTTTGATCCACTCATTTACTCTTGGGCACTTAGGTTGCTTGTAATTCTTAGCTATTGTGAATTGTGCTGCAATGAACATTGAGGCACATAGGTTCTTTTGAATTGGTGTTTCAGGATTCTTAGGGTATACTCTCAGTAGTGGAATTGCTGGGTCAAAAGGCAGTTCCATTTTTAGTTTTTTGTGGAAATCCCAAACTGTTTTCCACAGTGGCTGCACCAGCCTGCATGTCCAACAGTGTCCTAGGTTTCCCTTTTCTCCACATCCTCACCAGCACTTGTTTGTTGATTTATTTATGATGGCCATTCTGGTTGGTGGGAAGTGGTATCTCATTGTGGTTTTAATTTACATCTCTCTGATGGCTAGTGATGCTGAGCATCCTTTCATGTGTCTCTGGGCCCTGTGTGTGTCCTCCTTGGAGAAGTGTCTGTTCAAGTCCTTTGCCATTTTTTAATTGGATTCTTTGTCTTTCTGGAGTGCAGTCATGTGAACTCTTTATATATTTTGGAGATTGAACCCTTGTCTGAGGTATCATTGGCATATATATTTTTCTATACGGTGATTCCCTTTTGATTTTACTGATATTTTCTTTAGCCATGCAGAAGCTTATTATTTTGATGAAGCCCCATTTGTTTATTCTTTCTTTTATGTCCTTTGCTCCAGAGACATATCAGTGAAAATATTGCTGCGTGGAATATCTGAGATTTTCCTGCCTATGTTTTTCTTTAGGTCTTTTATTGTGTCACAACTTATATTTAAGTCCTTTCTCCATCTTGAGTTTATTTTTGTATGTGGTGTAAGTTGGTGGTCGAGTTTCATTTTTTTTGCATATAGATGTCCAGATCTCCCAACACCATATGATGAAGAGGCCATTTTTACTCCATTTTATGCTTCTGCCCACTTTGTCGAGTACTAACTGACCTTAGAGACATGAATTCATTTCTGGGCTCCCTATTTTGTTCCATTGATCAATGTGTCTGTTCTTATGCCAATACCAGACTGTTTTGATTACAGTAGCCTTGTAATATAGTTTGATGTCAGGTATTGTGATCCCTCCTACTTTGTTTTTCTTTCTCAAAATTGCTGAAGCTATTCGAGGTCATTTATGATTCCATATAAATTTTGGAAATGTTTGTTCTATATCTGTGAAATATATCATTGGAATTTTAATAGGGATTGTGTTAAATCTATAAATTGCTTTGAGTAGTATGGACTTTTTGATGATGTTAATTCTGCCAATCCTTGAACATGTTATGTGCTTCCATTTATTTGTGTCTTCCTTAATTTCTTTCTTCAGTGTTGCGTAGTTTTCTGAGTACAGGTCATAAACCTCTTTGGTTAAGTTTATTCCTAGGTACTTTATTTTTCTTGTTGCTTAAGTAAATGGGATTTTTTCCTGAATTCTGATTCTGACATTTCATTGTTGGTGTAAAAATGCCTTCAATTTCTGAATATTGACTTTATATCCTGTTGTTTTGCCGAATTCACTTACTAGGTCGAGTAGTGTTTTGGTGGAGTCCTTAGGGTTTTTTGTGTACACTATCATGTCATCTGCAAACAGTGACAGTTTTACTTCCTTCTTTCCAACTTGGATGCCTTTTATTTCCTTTTCTTGTCTGATGGCTCAGCTAGGACTTCTAATACAATGTTGAATAGAAGTGGTGAAAGTGGACATTCTTGTCTTATTCCTGATCTTAGTGGGAAAGTTTTTAGTTTTTGCCCTTTCAGTATAATGTTGGATGTAGGTTTCTCATATATACCTTTATTAGGTTGAGGTATACCCCCTTTATTCCCACTTTGCTGAGTGTTTTCATCATAAACGGGTGCTGTACCTTATCAAATGCTTTTTCCACATCTATTGATATGATCGTGTGATTTTTGTCTTTCTTTTTGTTTATGTGATGTATTACACTTATTGATTTGTGGATATTGTACCATTCTTTCAACCCTGGGATGAATCCCACTTGATCATGATCGATGATCTTTTTAATGTATTGTTGGATGCAGTTTGCCAATAGTTTGTTGAGGATTATAGCATCTATGTTCATCAGCGATATTGGCCTGTAGTTTTCTTTCTTTGTTGTGTCTTTATCTGGTTTTGGGATTAAGATGATGCTTGCCTCATAAAAAGAGTTTGGGAGTGTTCCTTTTTCTTGGATTTTTTTGGAACAGTCTGAGAAGGACAGGGGTTAGCTCTTCTTTAAATGTTTTGTAAAATTCTCCTGTGAAACCATCTAGTCCAGGGCTGTTGTGTGCATGGAGTTTTTTGATTACTGCCTTGATTTCACCAGTTGTTGTCAGTCTGTTCAGGCTTTCTGCTTCTTCTTCGTTCAGTTTTGGAAGATTATATTTTTCTAGAAATTTTTCCATTTCACCCAGATTTTCAAATTTCATGGCATATAGTTTTTCATATTAATTTCTTACAATCCTTTGCATTTCTGTGGTATCAGTTGTCATTTCTCTTTCATTTCTGATTTTATTCATCTGTGTCTTCTCCCTTTTTTCTTGTGAGTCTGCTTAAAGGCTTGTCGATTTTATTTATCTTTTCAAAGAACCAGCTCCTAGATTTATTGATCCTTTGAATTGTTCTTTTAGTCTCTCTGTCATTCAGTTCTACTCTGATCTTGATTATTTCCTTCTTTCTGCTCACTCTGGGCTTTGTTTGTTGTTGTTTCTCCTGTTCTAGTAGACATAGGTTTAGGTTGTTTACTTGAAATGTTTTTATCTTTTTTAGGTAGGCTGGTATTGCTATGAACTTTCCTGTCAGGACTGCCTTCACTGTGTCCCATAGACTTTGGACTGTTGTGTGTTCTTTTTCACTTGTTTCCAGAAGCTTTTTGATTTCTTCTTTGATCTTATTATTGACCCATTCATTGTTTAATAGCATGTATTCAATGTCCATGAGTTTGAATGTTTTTTAGTGTTTTTCCTTGAGGGCGGTTTCTAGTTAAGCCCTTGTGGTCTGAGAAAATACTTGATATGATTTCAGTTTTCTTAAACTTGTTGAGGCTAGTTTTGTGTCCTATAAAGTGGTCTATCTTTGAAAATGTTCTATGTGCATTTGAAAAGAATGTATATTTTGTTTCTTTAGGATGAAGGGTTCTGTGTATATCAGTTAAGTCCATTTGATCTAATGTGTCATTCAGTTCCACAATATCCTTGTCAATACTTTGTTTGGATAATCTATCTGTTGTTGACAGTGGGGTATTACAATCCCCTCCTATCAATGTGTTGCCACCTATATCTTTCTTGAAGTCCTCCAAGATTTTCCTTATATATTTGGGTGCTCCTATGTTGGGTGCATATAGGTTTACAATGTTTATGTGTTCTTGATGGATTCTTCCTTTGAGTATTATGAAGTGTCCTGTGTCTCTTTTTTTTTCTTTCCACACTTTATTTTTAATTTATTTTATTGATTATGGTATTACAATTGTCTCATTTTTTTCTCCCCTTTATCCCCTCCACCCTGCACTGCATCCTGTCATCCCCATGTCAACATTTTCCTGTCACCACTTTCCCCAGCCCCACCCCTTCTCACCTCTCACTCTCAATCCTTCCCTCATTTGGTTATGTTTTTGTTTTGAAGTCTATTGTCTGATATAAGTATTACTACCCTGGCTTTTTTTCCCCTGTCCATTCGCTTGGAATATGTTTTCCAACCCTTTATTTTCAGTCTGTGTAGGTCTTTTGTTCTGAGGTGGGTCTCTTTTAGGCAGCATATGTGTGAGTCATGTTTTCTTATCCATTCAGCTACTCTATGTCTTTTAATTGGAACATTTAATCCATTTACATTTAAAGTTATTATTGGTAGGTACTTCTTCATTTCTTCCCTTTGTACTTGTGTTCCTCTCTCTCTCTCTCTTACTTTTTTTCTTCATCTTCTTAAAGCAGCCCCTTTAGCATATCCTGCAATGCTGGTTTGGTAGAGGTATATTCTTTCAGCCTTCTTTTGTCTGGGAAACTCTTTATTTCACCTTCCATTTTAATTGAGAGACTTGCTGGGTAGAGTAGTCTTGGTTGAAGGCCTTTGCTTTTCATTACTCAGTATATATCTTGCTATTCCCTTCTGGTTTCAAGTGTTTCTGTGGAGAAGTCAGCTTCTAGCCTTTTTGGGGCTCCTTTATATGTTACTTCTTGTTTTACTTTTTTCATAGGGATATCCATATTCCTTTCCCTACTCAGCAGTGTCACTTTTTCCAAAAGTCAAGTGTATATACATGTGTATAACTGATTTTTGATTTTCTGTTCATCTCAACTCTTGTGCCAATACCACACTCTTTTAATTATTACAACTTTATAACAAGTCTTGATATCTACTAGAGCACGTACTTCCACACACATTTTATAATCAGCTTACTAATTTCTACAAAAATCTGGTAGGCTGTGAATTAGGGTGCCTTACATTGATAGATCAATTTGGGGTGGGGGGTGTTGTCATTTTTATGTTATTGAGACTTCCAGTTTTTGAACTTAGTACATACATCCATATATTTTTATATTCTTCACTTTTAATATTTTTTTAATTTTTTGGTAGAAATTCTACACATCTTCATGGGGTTTCTTTTTAGGTATCAATACAGTTTCACGTAAACTCTATCACTTAAAAAATTTTTATTGTTTGTGGCTGATATATAGACATCCAGTTTATATTGTATGTTGACTTTCTTTTCAGCAAACTTGTGTGTTTGGTTATTTTTGTTAAATCCCAAAAATTGCATATGAAAAATTATTAAGACTAATTCTGGTTTCTCCCAGATATGTAGAGAGTTGTAAGAAAGTTATTCCCACCCTTACAATAAGAAAATGCTGCATAAACTTCAAACTAATGTAGATTCTTGACTTCTTAACAGAACTTCTGTCACAAGACAAACATGTAACCCCAAATTTAGGGAGAGACAAGATCCTACATAGAAAAACAAGATAAGAGCATTTGATTACCTGATGCAGATGCCTCCAGATGTTATATAATCCAGCCACAAAACTCAGCTGGAAAATTGTAATAAGTTCCTAAAGGTTGAGTGTGAACTAGTGTTATACAGTGAAGATCCTGGGGTTCCGCACCTTTTGGCAGGGATTTTCTGTGAGAACCTCACCAGGAACTCACAGAGAAAATTAGAGATAATTCTGTGGAAATTTTCCTCACAGGGATGGCTGGATGAGGGGGACTAGAAATGGTGGCTAAAACTCTGCCCAAATGCATCCATTCTATCTGCCTTATGGAACAAAAAGCTTAATCTGCAGGGATAATGAAAACAAAAACTGTATCCACATGGCATTGGTGTGAGTCCACTGGCACCGGGGGGAGAAAAAATATTTTACCCCTAGGAATAGATTCTGGCTCAGCACTAGTTCTGGAGGAAGGGCAGGAACACTAGCAAAGGCCCACAAGAAGCAGGCTGACAATGTCTGACTGAAACTGAAACAATTAGAATATCAAAGAACTATGACTTTCTTACCCTCACTCCCATAACCACTCTAATAAGCATCAAGGAAAAATAAGAATGGAATACAGCTAGGAAAGCTGTAAAAGACATATTTTTCCTGGGGAGAAGTTCAAAGGAAAGTTTGAAACCAAAGCAGAGAGACATAAAGCCCAGTGCAGATCAGTTATTGAGAGAAACACTCTGGCAAACAGTCCACAGAAGGTATTGCTAAAGAAAGCTGAAGCCTGTGGTGCACTAAGGTTAAGTCTAGCAGCATTAAACTTCAAATCCAACTCAACTCCAGAAAAAACTAACACAAATACCCAACATTACTAAGGGCCTAGCAGAATGAAAGACATGCCTATCTTTAAGGATAAAATATATTTACTTCAGGATCTATTGTCTTACATAACACATCCAACTTTGATAAAAAAATTGTGAGATTGTCTTAGCCTGCTTAGTTTATCGTAAAACATGTCATAAACTGGATGGCTTAAGCAGCATAAATTTATTTCTCAGAGTTCTGAAGCCTGGGAAGTCCAAAATGAGGGAGCCAGCATGCATGGTTGGGTTCTGATGAGACCTCTCTACCTGTCTTTCAGATAGCTGTTTTCTCACGTCTTCACACAGTGGAGGAGGAAATAAAGTTCTCTGGGTACCTCTTCTCAGATGAGCACTAGTCCCGTTATGAAGGTCACACCCTCATGACCTCATCTAAGCCTAATTACCGCCCAAAGACTCCATCTCTAAACAGGGCCTCAACAGATGATGTAGAGGGAGTGGGGAACACATACAAAATGGCAAGAAAAATCCAAATCCAAAAGAAAGAATCATGAAACTTGAAAATAAGTCGATAGAAGTTGCATAAACTGGTAAAGAAGAGAAAAAGTAAAATGGGGAAAAGACAGAAAAGAGCAACCAAAAGCTGAAGAAAAGTATCAAATGGTACAATATACATGTAATTAGAATCTCAGATGGAGCAGGGAGAAAGAATATGAGGCAAAACAAATACATGAAGTGATAATGCCAAGTATTTTCTAAAGTTAATGCCATATCCCAAACCACAGATCTAAGAAGCCCAGAAAACACCGTGAAGGATGAATACCAAAAATAAAACAAAACAATAACCCCAGTCCTAGGCATATCATATTTGTATTAGTTTGCTAAAGCTACCATAACAAAATACCATAGAGTGGGTAGCTTAAACAACAGAAATGTATATTTCAGTTCTGAAGGCTGCAAGGTAAAAGGGGCTAGCAGGGGCGATTTTCTCTGAGGCATCTCCTATTGGCTTGCAGATGACTGCCCTCTTGCATTCTCTTCATATGATCACCTCACTACCCATGGATGTCATCCATGATGTCTCTTTCTCTTCCTATAAGAGTACCTATCATATAGGGTTAGGGGCCACCTTAAAAACCTCATTGTAATTTAATCACCCCTTTAAAGACTATCTACAAATACAGTCACATTCTGAGTTACTTGGGATTAGGTCTTCAACATGAATTTTGGGGGAACATAATACAATCCATACCAATATTCAAACTGCTTAAAACAAGAAAGAAATGTACACTTGAAACCTATATGATCTTATTAGCCAGTCACTCCAATAAATTTAATTTACAATATTTGCTTACCATTCCCTTAGTAAATCCTGATTCTGATTAAATAAAATAGAATATATCAATCAGAAGCTCAAATTGTTTAACAACTCAAAACAAAAAAACAACAAAGAGAAAATTTTGAAAATACACAGAGAAAAAGATTAACTGCAGAAGGACAAGGGTATGAATTACAGCAGACTTCCCATACCCCAGAAACCATGCAAGTAAGAAGACAATGCAGTTACATATTTAAAGTGCTGAAAAAAAGAAAACTTTCAACCCATATTCTGTGCTCGGCAAAAATATTCTTCATAAGTAATGGAGAAATGCCTTTTCAGACAAATACTTATGAAATTCACTACCAGTACACTTACTTTGCAAGAAATGTACAAACAAAAACAAAAAACTTCAGGCAGAAAGAATGCGAAATCGGTAAGAAAATTGGATTTTTCAGAAATTAAAATGGAATAAATTAAAAGGAATAAGTAAAAGGAAGTAAAATCCATTTTTTAAGTTTAAATTTGCTAGTTAAAAGATAACTTTAAAGCAAAATAATAACAATATATTGCCTTTATAGTATGTGTAAAAGTAAAATAGAAAATGAGAAAGCACAACTATAAAATTCACTGATAAGTTCTTAAAATGCTTAGTTAAAGAAGGACTTATTTTTAAATATAACAAAATTACTACAGAATTTAATGGGAAAGAATAATAACTATGACTGTTGAAGATTTTGAAAAAAAAAAGTAATGAAAAACGATAGCCTTAATAGATATCAAAAGTATGATGAACTAAACTGTATTGACTTTACACTTAACTGGAATCTTATCTGGGTAGAGAATGCTTTCTCAAAACTCTATAGATACTGTTTTGTGGTCTTTTGTTATTGAGGGCCAGGCTGGTTTATCTTTCTATGCAGTCATTCTACTTTTTCATTTTTATTTTAGCATGGTTTGTCTTTGGAATTTTAAATATTTGCAATAGTTACCTGAATAAAAATTCACCTCAAATTTTTTGACAGTCTGAACTCTTTGAGTTCCATAATAGTGCCCGTTTTAGTTTATGTGTGGAGATTTCTTCTGGTAATAGTTTCTGCTTCATGACTTTTATGTTTCTTTCGCAAGCACATCTCTTAATTGTAGGATACTGCTTTTTTCCCCCAGGCTTCTATTTGAGGAATCATCTCTTTGACCAGTATAATCTGTGGCTATAGTAGGAATGAAATAATAAAAGCAGTGACTTTTGTTTGCCATCCTTTGTTGTGCAGCTCTCACAGAAGGATACCCTGATGTCCCTGAAGTTCATTAAAATCGTCCATCATCTTGGTGGTGGAAATCAGCTGGGGAAAACTACTTACTCCCAATCCACATATGTAATAAATCACACTTTTTATTGTCTTACCCAAATCTGTAGTATGTTGTTTTATTCTATCTTATAGATGCAGAGATATCTCCCCCCACCCCCCTTTTTATTATCTTATTTTCTAGGGTTTTTTTTTTGTTTTGTTTTTTTTGAGGGAATTTCAAGAGGGTGTATTTTTAGTCTTCCTCATCTTAATGTTGTGTCTGGAACTCAAGCCGCTGAATTATTTTTTAAACATATAGGTAGACCTAGGTCAAATGGATTCAAATGCAAGGAAAAGGTTAAATTTCTTCCCCAAGTGTCAGCTAATTCTGACAAAAGACAAAAGAGGAACAGCTTTTGCTAAAGGAAATTACAAGGCATACGGCCATTGGGAAGGAAGGCTTTCACAGGGTGGAAGGGATTGCTCCTCCTTCCACTGTAACTCGGACTAGTACAGAGACAAGCAAGGCCATTCCTAGACATTAGCCCAACAGTGGACACAGCCAGGACGGATCTCAGACGGTGAGTGAACATTCTTATTACTCTTTGAAAGGCAATTTGAGTTAAGTGACCTCAGCGGCAGGCTGAGGTTTAGGATGGGTGCCGTTTTCTCTCCTTCCTGCCCAAGAATGCTAATATGTATTAAGAACATATTTATACAGAAGCCAAAAGTACGAACACTGGGGAAAGAGAATGGTCTATGGTACAGAGCAGTAGCTGAAGCCCTAAAGCCATTTTCCCCTTCTTGGAACATCTATTGTTAAGTTGATTACATAGCTCCGAGTCAGGGAAGCTTTTAAAAAAATTTCCATGAAAGACATTTGAGTGTCACTTGAAGGAGAGAATTATTGAGCTGCCCCAAATTTTATTGCTTGTTGTTTTTTTTAGTGATTAATTTTAATTTTGTAATTTTTTCCAAATATTTCAACGTTGCCGTTGTTGATTTTAAGAATTATGAGTTTTAAAATATCTGCATAAGGATGGCAAATAATAGGGAGCGAATTTTGTGTATACTAAGGTCAGTTTGGCCTGGGGGTGGGGTAATAAGATAGAGAAGGTAGAAAGGGACAGGCCAAGGAAAAGGAAGAGGAAGAAGAAGTATAAAAAGAAAATACAGAACCCATATAATGAGTCACAAATAGGCCATGGGAGATTCTGAGTAGGGTGAGGTGGTGGAAAAAAGTAGAGTAATTCAATTAGCTACTGGGTATTGAACATGCTTGGTGTGCTGTGTACTTTACTGCTGTTGTTTCCCTGAATTTTAATCTTTGCAATGACTCTCAGGCAGATAATTTCATCACTGTGTTTTATGAATGAGGTAACTGACTCAAGAGGTTAAAGGTCACACTGCTCTTAAGGAGTAGAGCTAAAATCTTTCTTGCCACTTGGTTCCTCACGACAAGGTTTCTCCACTGCCCTGGCAGGCCCCTATGGCAGTGACTTACGGGAAGGGGTCACAGCCACCCTTCTCTTGGATCATGGCAACTGGGGTCATTATTTATTATTGTTCTTTGAAAATCTAAGTAACCCTCATCTACCCAGTGCTTACTGGTTTGGGAAACAGCTTTGCTGCTTTTATTTCAGAAGATTAGGATTAAATTTCCAAGTAAAGATTTCTTTTCCCTCTAGTGGAATTCTGAAATATTACACATATATGAAAAGATGTTACACATGTATGAACATTCTATTGATTCTAGATTCTTTGTTTCAAAGAGATTATGAGCAGGAATTTTAGAATATAAATGGCCAATAAATAATGTTTAGTCTTATCTGAAATAAAGAAATGCAAAATAAAATAGAAATATTATTTTTCTTTTATGAAAGTGGCAACTATTTTGTTTAAAAAGCAAGCAAGCAAGCAAACAAAAATCCTGCATGCCTCTAAGGAGAGAGAAACATGTATATCCTTATTACCAGAGGATAGTTAATATTGCCTTTCTGGACAATAATCTGGCAACACATCAAAAGCCCTTTAAATGTGTATTTCCTTTAACCAAGTAGTTCAACTTTTAGGAATTTATTGTGAGGACATAATCATATATGTTTGCAAAGTTTTAGTGCTGTGGATATTTTTCTTGCCCTTGTTTGTAATAGGGAAAATCTTGGAAACAGCTCTAAGTTTCTAAACACAGGTACCTGGTTAATTAGGGAACATCCATAATGGAATACCACACAATCATTAAAAATGCTACTGTAGAACAATGTATTTAGCTTAAGAACAATAAAAAAGCAGAATGTACAGTTTTACTACTTTTATACATGGTACCTGTATACACACAATGTTAATCGGATATGTAGGTTACTTGTAAACTTAGATTACACCTGTAGGCAGAAAAAGCAAATTAGATACCTAAAAAAAAAAGAAATCAATAATTCATAATTTGTGAAATTTCATTGTTAGAGCTTTGGCACTTTGTGTTTAACTTTTTGTCTCTTGACTTCTCTTCAAATATACTTACCTTACCCATAATTCACTAGATCTTAATACACCTGTTTTCATAGAATGTTCTATGTGAAAGAGACCAGAGCTCTCATTTCCTTATTTTACGGGTGTAATGGCATGGCCCTAGAGTGAGTGACATGTTGGGAGGAAGAACAGTGTAATGGTTAAGTGGCTATACTTTGGAATCGGAGTTCTGGGGTTTGAATCCCACCTTCTAGCTGCATGACCTTGGCCAAGTTGCTTATCAGTTGTAATCTTCATTTTGTTATCTGTATAATGGAGATAATTGTGACTTGTCATAAGGTGGTTGTGATGGTTAACCCACGTAAAGTGCTTAGAACATTGTTCTGATAACTACTAAGTGATTATTATTAGTTGTTTTTACTACTATTACTGTTAGGATTAAGAAATAGGGAAAAATGATTTGTCCAAGATTATACAACTACTTGATGGCAATGCTAGGATTAGAATTCAGGAAGGTTTTACTTTAAGCAGGTGTTTAATACCCTCTGAGCCTGTCAGGATAACCCCAGATTGGGCTCCAAGGGGAGCTGACCTGAAATAGGCAGAGCGCAACTACAAGGCCAGCCACTTTTTAAAAAAGTTAATCTTATATATTTTTTACATTACCTTTTAGTCCCCTTATACCTCACTGCCTGCAGCAGTCACCACACCGTTGTCCATGTCCATGAGTCTTTTTCCCTTTTGCTCCATCTCTCCACCCCCTAAAACCCCTCAACTAGTTGTCATCCTGCTCTCTATGGATGAGTCTGTCCCCATTTTCCTTGTTAGTTCAGTTTGTTCATTAGATTCCGCATATGTGTGAAATCATAAGTTATTTGGCTTTCCCTGACAAAGCCAGACACTTCTGATCACAGTGGGAAACCAGGTGCTAGAGAGGCGGGTGAGGCGAAGGACACTAAGAGCCAAGTTAGGCACCGAGATAAAGCCTGCAGCAAAGGCTAGTGCAGTAGAGAAGAGATGACTCAGATACTTTTTTTTTTAAGATTTTATTTATTTTCTTTTTAGACAGAGAGGAAGGGTGGGAGAGAAACATCAATGTGTGGTTGCTTCTTGTGTGCCCCCTACTGGGAACCTGGCCCGCAACCCAGGCATGCGCCCTGACTAGGAATTGGACCAGAGATCCTTTGGTTTATAGGCCGACGCTCAATCCACTGAGCTATACCAGCCAGGGCAACTCAGATCCTTTTATAGACCCCCAGCTGTGGGCTTCATGATGGTTCAACATGGTTTAAAGACCCCAGGTCTAGGTGATTAAATAGACAAATAGGGTACATGGGAGAATGGCAAGTATAGCTGAAAGAGGATGCCTGTGAGATAGTAATAAAAAGCAATGAGGGGGGAGCTGGGAGGGGCCAGCAGAAGATGCTTCCAGAACCCAGGCATCAAGTTGTGATTATCCTAGAGTCATAGCCTAAGTTTGAAGTGTCATAAACAAGCAAAGATGATAAAATTTACTTTAAAAATTCCTCTGGAAACAGAGCACAGAAGTGATTTAGAGATTATTTAGAAAACTATTGTAGTAAATCAAGCCCCAGCTAGTATGGCTCAGTGGATTGAGTGCTGGCCTACGAACCAAAGGATTTCTGGTCCAGTTCCTAGTCAGGGCACATGCCTGGGTTGCAGGCCAGGTCCCCAGCAGGGGACATGCGAGAGGCAACCACACATTGATGTTTTTCTCCTCTTTCTCCCTCCCTTACCGTCTGTCTAAAAATAAATAAAATCTTAAAAAAAAAAAAAGGAAAGAAAACTATTGTAATAATTCAAGAAGAGGTGTCAGGGACATGAAACCGGGTCAGTTATGGTGGGGTAAGAGAGGCAAGGATGCATTTAGGAAATTTTTAAGACTAGAATTGACAGGATTTAGGTTTTGACAAATGTGGAGCTTGGAAGGAGAGATCTAAGTACATAGTGGCATCCTTCACAAAATGGGGGATATATAGGAAGTTGGTTGGGTTCGGGCTCGGGGAAAAAGAGGGAAGAAGTTGAGGTCATTTTTTACAGGCTGAATTTGAGATCCTGTGGAGCAACTGAATGGAGATTTTCAAGTAGACAAGTAAATATGCAGGCTCAAAGCTCAAGAAAGAGTTATGGGCTGGAGTAGACATTAAAAGTCTTCAGTATAAGTATAGCCGATTGTTGAAATTCCTGTTGTGGGTGAGATCACTAGAGAGAGACGGTGGAGTGAGAAGAAGCCAAGGATGAAACCTGTAAAACTCTGATATTTAAGGAAGTAGAAAGAGGATGAAGAGTCTAAAACAGACCCCAAGAGGGCCTACAGAGATTAGAGCAAAGCAGGAGTGTGATGCAAGAAGGAGGAGGATGTAACATCCGTTACGGATGTAACGGAAAGACAAAGCACATTTACCAAACTTCTACATTGAGCACATGAGATACAACAGGAAAAGTGACTCTAGGGTCTCAGAGTTAAGGATTGAATTGTGTCCTCTCAAATTCATAGGTGGAAGTCTTAACCCTATACCTCAGGATGTGATCATGTTTGGAGATAATCAAGTTAAAATGAAGTCATTAGGGTGGGCCCTAATTTAAGATGACTGATGTGCTTATAAGAGGAAGTTTGAGTACAGAAACACACATAGAGGGAAGATGATGTGAACGGCCATAAAGACGATGACCATCTACCCACCAAGGAAAGAGACCCGGAATAGATCCTGCCCTCAACAGCACTCAAAGAATCAACACTGCCGATATCCTCATTTTGGACCTCTGGTTTCCAGAACTGTGAGACAATAAATTTTTGTTGTTTAAGCTAGTCAGTTTGTGGTACTTTGTTACTACATCCTATCAATGTAAAAATGCCCAAGACTGAAGAGAATTTTTATAAAAGTTTATTTGTGCCAAACTGATGACAATTTCTGGGAAGCAAGATCTCAAATACTCCAAAGAGTGACAGTTTTTCAGTTTCTTTTATGCATTTGAAATTAAGGAGGGAACATAAGGAAGATTACATGAAGACGAGAAAAAGCAAAGCAGGGACCGGATTACAGAATAGTTAATAAGATTATATGCTCTTTTGGGAGTGGTTATTCTTCTGAGGGGTCTGAAAAAGAGGCATTTCAACAGTATGTTAACTTAGATGTATAAAACCAATGGACGGGACTTGCTTAAGGCAAAGATAAACCTTTTATTAAAGAAGTTATATGCCTGGGACCTGCCCAGTTAGGAATTTTTGACCAGATCACCCTGTGTGGTTACTTTCAATTAGATTTATTACAATGTCATTTTTCATCCACAATCCCTAGCAAATTAATACACTTAGTGAATGTGTACAATACCTTGGTAATAGTGCATACAGCCAGAGAAAGAAACTAAACAAATGTCTCAGACATGGGATGGGGAGTGTCCAAAAAGGATTAGATTACCAAAGCTATGAGGAGAAAGATGTTTCACAAAGCAGAGGGTAGTCACAAGGTCAAATTCTGTAGAAAGGTGAAGTAGGAGAATGACTAAAAATGTCAGTCTCAAGGCCTTCAGTGACCTTTGTAGAACATTCCCAGTTAAATAGGAATAGCTCTCAGACAGCTGAGAATATGGAGACAGCATATAGACTACTGCCACAATACATTTGGTGATGAAAGGGGACCTCTTCACTGGACCAAATTCACCTCCGCTGTCTATACAGAGCTACATGGAAACAACTTCGAGTTGAGTTAGCCAGACCTGGAGTCTCTTCCAACTAAATTGCTAAACACAGGAGAGAAGAGTCAATACTTATTATTCCACCAAAAATTGCTTTGGGAAGGATTTCAGGAAGAAAACAATATTTGTGGTTGTAGTTTTACATACTGGGGTTTTGGTACAAACACAGATTCCATTTTGTTTCATTAAGCCATAAGAAAGTTGTTATTCAGGGCTTCTCAGAGATGAAACTGTGGTGAATCTGGTGATGTAAAGAAGAAAACAAGTTCGAGTGAAATTTTGGGAATCACATATGGTTTATGTAAATAAGCAGGAAAAAAACACAGAATTGGAATGGATAAGTACTAAAGCATTTTCTTAGAAAGGTCTGAACTCACAATGAGGGTCTAACATTTCCTATCTGTAGTCTCAGGGATATTATTGGTAAAATAATCCAAATGTCACAGTTCTATATTAGGGGATCAAGTTAATCAGATTTGGCGAAAAGATCTAATAAAAATAAAAAGAATGAGCATTTAGTTAAACCAATTAGTCACTACTAGCCAGAAACTAACCATGGGATAAAACCTGAAGTAAATAACTACCCCAAGGAAAAACTAGATCATCACCCCAATCTTACAAGTATTTTCAACCAACTAAATAATAAATTTTATCAAGAACCTGATAGTTTTAAGAATAAAATTAAGGAATACACTAAAACAATACAGAAGAAAGAGTTTTAACATATAGTTTTAAGAGTCTAATTAGGAATAGAAAATAACAGTTGTAAATTACAAAAGCAATCCATGCAGTTATTAATTGTAATTTGTATTTTTAATTTAACTTTATTGTATTTTTCCCATTACCATTTATACCCCCACTATTCACACTTCCCCCTAGCAATCACCATACTGTAGTCCATGTCCATGGGTCTTTGTTCCCTTTTGCTCAATCCCTACACTCCCTCACCATACCCCCCACTAGCTGTCATCCTATTCTCCATCTAAGAGACTGTCCCCATTTTCTTTGTTAATTCAGTTTGTTCATTAGGTTCCACATACAAGTGAAATCGCACGGTATTTGTCTTCCTCTGACCGGTTTACTTCACTTAGCATAATATTCTCCAGGTCCATCTGTACTGTCGCAGAAGGTAAAATTTTCTTCTTTTTTATGGCTCAGTAGTATTCCATGTGTAAATGTCCAATAGTTGTTTTATCCACTCATCTACTGATGGACACTTGGGCTGCTTCCATATCTTGGTAATTGTAAATAACACTGCAATGAACATAGGAGGTGTTTATGTTCTTTCCAATTAGTGTTTTGGGTTCCTTCAGATATATTCCCAGAGTGAGAAGCTGGGCCAAAAGGCAGGTCCTTTCTTAATTTTTTGAGGTATTTCCATAAGCTTTCCACAATGGCTGCACCAATCTGCATTCCTACCAACAGTACAAAAGTGTTCTCCTTTCTCCACATCTTCACCAGCACTTGTATGTTGATTTATTGATGATAGCCATTCTGACAGGTGTGAGATTATATCTCCTTGTTGTTTTAATTACATTTGTAATGATTAGTGATGGTGAGCATCTTTTCATAAGTCTATTGGCCATCTGTATGTCCTCTTCAAAGAAGTGTCTGTTCAGTTACTTTGCCTAATTTTTAATTGGGCTGTTTGGTTTTTTTGGTGTTGAGTTTTGTAAGTTCTTTATAAATTTTGTAAATTAACCCTTTATTAGATATATCAACGGATATCTTCTCCCATTTTGTGGATTGTCTTTTTATTATGTTGATGGTTTTCTTTGCTGTGCAAAAACTTTTTAGTGTGATGTAGTCCCATTTGTTTATTTTTTATTTTGTTTCCCTTGCCTGGGAAGATATATCAGATTAAATATTGCTATGAGCAATGTCCAAGATTTTGCTGCCTATGTTTTCTTCTCCAATTTTTATGGTTTGCTGTCTAACATGTAAGTCTTTGATCCATTTTGAGTTTATTCTTCTGTGTGGTTTAACAAGGTTGTCTAGTTTCATTTTTCTGCATGTATCTGTCCAGTTTTCCCAACACCATTTATTGAAAAGGCTATCTTTAGCCCATTAATCAAATATTAATTGACTATAACTATGTGGGTGCACACCTGGGCTTTCTATTCTGTTCCACTGATCTATGTGTCTGTTCTTTTTCAAGTACCATGTTGTTTTGATTACTATGGCCATATAGTATAGTTTGATATTAGGTAGCATGATTTCTCCAACTTTGCTCTTCTTTCTCAGGTTTGCTGTTGCTATGCAGGGCATTTGTGGATCCATATAAATTTTTGAAATGTTTGTTCTAGTTCTGGGAAATATATCATTGGAATCTTGATAGGAATTGCCCTGAATCTATAGATTGCTTTGAGTAGTATGGACGTTTTAATGATGTTAATTATTCCTATCCATGAACACGGTATGTACTTCCACTTATTTGTGTATTCTTCAATTTCTTTCTCCAGTGTCTCATAATTTTCAGAGTATAGGTCTTTTACATACTTGGTTAGGTTTATTCCTAGGTATTTTATTCTTTTTGGAGCAATTGTGAATGGTATTGTTTTCTTAATTTCCCTTTCTGTTAGTTCATTATTGGCATATAAAAATGCAACTGATTTCTAGATATTAATTTTGTGTCCTGTTTCTTTGCTGAATTCATTTATCAGTTCTAGTAGTTTCTTGGTGAAATCTTTGGGGTTCTCTATGCTCAGTATCATGTCATCTGCCAATAAGACAGTTTTACTTCTTAGTTTCCAACTTGGGTGCCTTTTATTTCTTCTCTTGTCTGATTGCTATGGCTAGGATTTCCAGTACTATGTTGAGTAAGAGAGGTAAAAGCAGACATCCCTGTCTTGTCCCTAATCTTAAGGAGAATGCTTGTAGTTTTTGCCTGTTTTGTATGAACTTGGAGGAGTATATATATGGGTCTTGTTGTCTTATCCATTCAGCTACCCTATGTCTTTTGATTGGAGCATTTAAGCCATTTACATTTAATGTGGTTATTGATAGGTATGTATTTAGCACCATTTTATTGTTAGACTACTTTCCTCTGATTTTTTTTTCCTTCTCTTTTTCGTCTTCTTCTTCTTAGTGCTAGATCTTTAACATTTGTTGAAATACTGGTTTGGTGGTAACAAACACCTTTAGCTTTTTCTTGTCTGGGAAGCTCCTTATTTCTCCTTCAATTTTAAATGATACCTTGCTGGGTAAGATAGCCTTGGTTGTAGGTCCTTGCTTTTCATCACCTTGAATATTTCACACCATTCCCTTCTGGCCTAAAATGTTCCTGTTAAGAAATCATATGATGATCTAATTGGTGCTCCCTTGTGGGTAACTACCTGCTTTTCTCCTGCACCTTTTAGGATTCTCTCCCTGTCTTTAAGTCTAGTCATTGAAATTATGATGTGTCTCAGTGGAGGCCTTTGGGTCCAACTTGTTTGGAACTGTTTGAGCTTCCTGGACTTGTGTGTCTTTTTCCTTCACCAGATTAGGGAAGTTTTTGGTCATTATTTCTTCAAATAGGTTCTCAATCCCTTGCTTGCTCGCTTCTCCTTCTGGTATTCCCATTACGCAGATGTTGTTACAATTCACATTGTCCAAAATATTTGTTAAATATATGGATGATCCATGGACATGGACAACACAGTGGGGGTTGACTGTGGGAGTGGGTGGTGGGTGTGGCTGAGCAATGGGAAAAAATTGGGAAAACTATAATAGAACAACAGTAAAAAAAAAATTTTCAATTTAAAACTCATCTTTTTTCATGAAAGAGGAAAAATTACAACTGATACCACAGAAATACAAAGGATTGTAAAAATTACTATGTACAACCATATGCCAAGACATTTGAAAACCGGGATGAAAAGGACAAATTACTAGAAAAGTATAATCTTCCAAAACTGAATCAAAAAGAAGCAGAAAGCCTGAACAGCTGGCGAAATTGAAGCAGTAATCAAAAAACTCCCAGCACACAAGCCCTGGACTGGATGGTTTCACAGGAAAACCTTTAAGGAAGAGCTAACTCCTATCCTACTCAGACTATTCCAAAAAATCTAAGAAGAGGGAAGACTCCCAAACTCTTTTTATGAGGCCAACATCATCCTAATCCCAAAACCAGATAAAGACACAACAAAGAAAACCACAGGCCAATAACTATGATGAACATAGATGCTAAAATCCTCAACAAAATATTGGCACATCACATCCAGCAATACATTAAAAAGGTCATCCACCATGATCAAGTGGGATTATCCCAGGGATGCAAGGATGGTACACTATTAGAAAATCAATAAGCATAATATATCACATAAACAAAAGGAAAGACAAAAACCACATGATCATGTCAATAGATGCAGAAAAAGCATTTGATAAGGTACAGCATCCATTTATGTAAAAACACTCAGCAAAGGGGGAGTGGAGGGAGCATACCTCAACATAATAAAGGACATATATGAGAAACCTACAGCTAACATCATACTCAATGGACAAAAACTAAAAACTTTCCCACTTATATTTAAGATAAGGAACAAGACAAGGGTGTCTGATTTCACGACTTATATTTGAAATATTATTGGAAGTCCTAGCCACAGCCATCAGACAAGAAAAATAACTGAAAGACACCCAAATTGAAAAGGAGGAAATAAAACTGTCATTGTTTGCAGATGAGATGTTAGTGTACGTAGAAAACCCTACAGACTCTACCAAAAAACTACTCTACCTAAAAAGAGAATTTGGCAAAACAGCAGGATACAAAGTCAATATTCACTCATTGAAGGCATATTTTACACCAACAATGAAATATCAGAATCAGAATTCAGGGAAAAAATCCCATTTACTATAGCAATAAGAAAAATAACATACCTAGGAATATAACTAACCAAAGAGGTAAAATACCTGCACTCCTAAACTATACAACACTGAGGAAAGAAATTAAGGAAGACACAATAAATGAAAGCATGTACCATGTTTATAGATTGGAAGAATTAACATCATCAAAATGTGCATACTACCCAAAGCAATTTATAGGTTCATTGCAATCCCTGTTAAAATACCAATGACATATTTCACAGGTATAGACGAAACATTTCAAAAATTTATATGGGACCATAAATGACCCCGAATAGCTTCAGCAATTTTGAGAAAGAAGAACAAAGTAGGAGGGATCACAATACCTGACATCAAACTATATTACAAGGCCACTGTTATCAAAACAGTCTGGTACCGGCATAAGAACAGATGCATAGATCAATGGAACACAACAGATAGCCCAGAAATAAACCCGTGTCTCTAGGGTCAATTAATATTTAACAAAGGGGGCAGAAGCATAAAATGGAGTAAAAATAGCCCTTTCAACAAATGGTGCTGGGAGATCTGGAGAGCTACGTGCAAAAGAATGAAACTCAACTACCAACTTACACCACACAGAAAAATAAACTCAAGATGGATAAAAGACTTAAATATAAAATTGTGACACCATAGAAGTCCTAGAAGAGAACATAGGCAGGAAAACCTCAGATATTCCACACAGCAGATTTTCACCGATATGTCCTCTGGAGCAAGGGACAGAAAGGAAAGAATAAACAAATGGGACTTCATCAAAATAAGAAGCTTCTGCATGGCTAAAGAAAATATCAGTAAAATGAAAAGGGAACCAACCATGTAGGAAAATATATTTGTTAATGATACTCAGACTGGGTTTGATCTCCAAAATATGCAAAGAACTCACATGACTCCACTCCAGGAAGACAAAGAATCCAACGAAAAATGGGCAAAGGACCTGAATAGACACTTTTCCAAGGAGGACATACAGAGGTCTCTGAGACCCATGAAAGGTTGCTCAGTATCACTAGTCATCGGAGAGATGCAAATTAAAACCACAATGAGATACCACTTCATACCAGTCAAAATGGCCATCATAAACAGATCAATAAAAAATAAATGTGGGAGAAACTGTGGAGAAAAGGGAACCCTAGTATATCATTGATGGCAATATAGACTGGTGAAGCCACTGTGGAAAAAAGCCTGGAATTTCATCTAAAAACTAAAAATGGAACTGCCTTTTGACCTAACAATTCCACTGCTGGGATTATACCTTAAGAATCCTGATACACCAATTCAAAAGAACCTGTGCACCCCAATGTTCATAGCAGCACAATTTACAATAGTCAAGTGCTGGAAGCATCCTAATTTCCCATCAGTAAATGAATGGATCAAAAAACTATGGTGCATTTACACAATGGAATAATACGCAGCAGAAAGAAAGAAAGAACTCCTGTCCTTCACAACAGCATGAATGTAACTGGAGAGCATTATGCCAAGTGAAATAAGCAGGGCAGTGAAAGACAAATACCATGTGATCTCACCTATAAATGGACCCTAATCAACAAAACAAACAAGCAAACAAAATAAAACCAGAGACATTGAAATAGAAAACAAACTGACAGTAACCAGAGGGGAGGGGAGTGGGAAATAATGGGGGGAAAGAAGGGAAAGGGTCATCAAGGAACATGTATAAGGAAGCCATAGACAAAGCCAAACGGGGGAAGGATTGAGGGTGGGAGGTGAGAATGTGTGGGGCAGGGGATAGTGGTGGCAGGAATATGGAGACAACTGTACTTAAACAGCAATAAAGAATGAGTAAGTAAACAAAATAGAAAAGAAATGCAAAAAAAGAGTAGTTCACATGCATACAATTAAAAAAACCCATCATTTTTCAAAAAAATAAATATATACAGCTCGGTATATAATGAGGTTTTCTCCCTTTGCTTCTGCTCAATAGTTAGCTATATAGAAACTTGACAGATTAGCCAATTTGAATATAATATATGATACAAAACTCATATGGACAAATTGCTTCTTGCAAGTATTTTGAATGCAAGTCAAACCACAGATTTCTGATGCTAGCCCCAAAGGATTTTTCTCTATGATCTAAACAATATATTTATAGTTTTGCTTATGTACTCAGATGACCATGCTAGAAAACAGTCTCTAGTACAATTTATTTGGCCTCTGTAAAAGTGATTTAAAAAACTCAAAAGAAAACCTTATACACTGGTCAGCCTAAGCCTCATAGAAAAAATGCTTCTCACTCATGGGTAGACACTAACATGCTTGGGTTTCCACCGTGCCATTTAATATATTGTTCTTATTTGGTTGATTACGTGTTCTTCTAATAGCCCCTGGGAGCTACTCTGCCTTATAATGTGCATACATCAATGAAAGTGAAGCGATATTAAACAAGGACCAGTATGGCAAATTGCAAAAATTAAAACCTGCTTCCTCCAAAAAAAAAATTTCTTAAACTCACCTCATTTTTTAAAAGTTCTTTTTTCTTTTTGTTGCTCTGCCTGGGTGTTTTGTTTTGTTTTTTTGCCAATCAGCCACCAAACCACCAATCAGCCCTCTGCTTCATCCAACCTACTGTTTACTCCTCCCAGTGTATTATTTTTTTCAGATATTGCATTCTTTATTTCTGACTGGTCCTTTTTTATGGTCTGTTTGTCTTTTTTTTCATGCTGTTGAGTATCCTTATAATCATTACTCTAAACTCCCTATCTGATAAATTGCTTGCCTCCATTTCATGTAGTTCTTCTTCTGGAGAATTCTCTTGTTCTTTCATTTGGGGTGTTTCTTTGTCTTCCCATTTTGGTGGCTTCTTTGTATTTTCTGCCTTGGTTGTTAAACTGATCAATGAGATAACCTTGAGCTGTACTCAGCAGCCCAGCTTAAGCACCACAGGGTAGGGCAGAGTAATTCCTGTGGGTGGGGCTATTTATTCCCTTCAGGCTGATGCCATTTCAAGAGGAATGCTCTGCCTGAAAAAGATGGCTTCTGCAGTATGGGGAATGACTCAGCACCAGGATCATGCTAGCTGTTTCTTCGGTTCTCTTCCCAGATCCACCAACACCAGATTCTCCTCAAATATCTCTAATCTACTCTGCCCGCTCTCTACTGGGCCCAGGGTAAGCGGCTGCAAACAAAATTTTGTGCATTGGCCCCTTAAGAGGCTGTCTGCATCTCTAGCCGTCTCTCTGTGGCATGCAGAGACTCTGCTGGTTTTCACAGCTGGATGTTATCTGGGTTCCTTTCTGGCTCTTGTGCTGGGGGCTGGGGAGCCCAGCTTGGAGTTTAGATCCCACACTTCTCAGGGGGGACCCCCTGGTCACTGAAATATCCCTCCATAAATTTGGTTGCCACCTGTTGGAGCCCAGCCCCAGACCTCTCTTATCTCCTCCGCACTCCCTATCAGACTTGTTGTGGCAAAGTGGTTTCTTCTGTCTGTCCTTTGTTATAAGTCTTCTTTCCAGTCAGTGTTCAGTTGATTATTCGGGATGATTTGTCTACAATTTAGCTGTAAATCCAGATTGGTCTGGGAGGGAGTTAGTGTAGCTTCCACTTACTCCTCTGCCATCTTGGATCTCAATAATTGTGATTATTTCCATTTGGGAATTAAAACCACAGTGAGATATCACTACATGCCTATCAGAATGGCTAGAATAAAAAAAATAAGAACATAACCCCATCATAAATTGAGAAGCATCTGTACAAGTAAACACTGCCTATTTCTCTATGTTCTAGTAATTTTTTCAGTTCATTCAGCAACTTTGTTCCAAGCATGTGCCACACATTAGAATTATACCAAAGAGGAGTAAATATGATTTCTGTCCTCAAGGAGCTCAGTTTAGTGGTAAATATATCAAATGTGATGGTTTTTTTAATAGCAGTGGAGTATGTGAAGTTCCACAGGAGCACAAAGGAAGCTGTTTTCCATTTATCTGTAGGCAGTATTATGTCTTCAATAATTGCCATAGTTTTGAGCCCATCAGGCTAGTGTCAAGTAATAAGTAGTTAATAAGTAGTTTTATACGTATTTGCAGTATCACCTTGGGGAAGCTATCCAATTCCCTGAACCTCAGTGCCCCAATCTACAAAATGCAGCTATTTGTACTTACCGATGCCATGAAGGTATTAAGAATTTATAATGGATGTAAAATCTTGTGGAAGTAAAATAGCTTAGGCTTCATATTCTTTTCTTTAAGATCTATTATTTCTTTTTTAATTTTATTTTTCAATTACAGTTTACATTCAATATTATTTTATATTAGTTTCAGGTATACAGCACAGTGATTAGATAATCATACACTTTACAAAGTGTTTTCCCCAATATTTACAGTAACCATCTGGCACCATATGTAGTAATTACAATATTGTTGACTAAATTCCCTATGCTATACTTATTAGTTTCAGGTATACTGCATAGTGATTAGATAATCATATACTTTACAAAGTGTTTTCCCCAATATTTACAGTAACCATCTGGCACCATACATAGTGATTACAATATTGTTGACTAAATTCCCTATGCTATACTTTACATCCTGTGACTATTTTGTAACTACCAATTTGTACTTCTTAATTACTTCACCTTTTCAACTAGTCCCCCAACCCTCCTTCCCTCTGGCAACCATTAGTTTATTCTCTTTGCCTATGAGTTTGTTTCTATATTGTTTGTTCATTAATTTTGTTCTTTAGATTCCACATATAAATGAAATCATATGGTATTTGTCTTTCTCTGACTGACTTATTTCACTTAGCATAATACCATCCAGGTCCATCCACACTGTCACAAATGTTAAGATTTCATTCTTTTTTTATGGCCGATTAATGTTCCATTGTATACATGTACCACAACTTTCTATTCACTTGTCTATTGATGGGCACTTGGGCTACTTCTATACCTCAGCTATTTATTGTAAATAACGTTGCAATGAAATAGGGGTGCATATATTCTTTTGAATTAGTGTTTTGGGTTTCTTTGGATATACTCACATACCCAGAAGTGGAATCATTGTGTCATAAAGCAGTCCAATTTTTAATTTTTTAAGAACCTTTTTGAGGACCTATACTGTTTTCTATGGTGGCTGTACCAATCAACATTTCTACCAAAAGTTCACAAGTATTCTGTATTCTCCACATCCTTGCCAACCCCTCTTGTTTGGGGATTCCTGTATTTTAAATTAAGATTCAGTTTTCTTTAGCTCTGCTTTTTCTGATCCAGTTCTAGTAAATAGATTTTCACCTGTAACCCAGAAGTTTCTGTAGTATAACTCCTAATTATAGATAAGAGAAGTGCAGGCTTAATGAAGGTGAATAAGGTGAAAGCCACCTAAAATATATTTTGTGTAAGGGTAGGACACCAAAAACATTAAAATAAAATCATGTCCTGTAATTTGTAATCATGTGAGTGTCTTCATGAAGCTATCTATAAACCTCCCATTTTTAGCCTTCTGAACTTCAAAAAATTTATGTCTGTTATGTCTCCTTTTAACTTATAAAGAAATTTTTGCTCATTAGTCATCATGGGTAATGTATTCAAACTGCATTTCTAATTCTAGAAAATATGTAAACTACCATTTTCTTTATGAAAAAAATGCTTATTCCTCTTGCTCTAATAATGTTATATTTAGAGATTTAGATAATAAAATAATAATAGATATGGAAACAGACATATGCACAAAAATTTTTATTACAGCATTATTGGACGTAATAAAAAATAAGAACCAACCTAAATTTTTCATAGTGGGTGAATGGTGAAGTAAATTATAAATGAACTTAATAATGACTTGGATGGGATGGGGTGAAGGGCAGAGGGGATTAACGGGAGAAAAATATGAGACAACTGTAATAACATAATCAATAAAAACTTTGTACACTCCAGAAAAACAAAAAAAAAAGACTTTGAAATGACAGAATAAAACATAAGTCTATGAAATAATAAAGAAAATCATGCATTAAAAAATAACATAGAAACAAGGTAGAAAGTGAATATGTCAAAATAGTCATAGTGGTTACCTCTAGATTGGTAAGATTACAGAAATAGGGTTTATTTTTTTCTTTGACCAAAGTTGCTAAATCTACAGTAAATTTACATTGCTTGGCTAAGCAGAATGAAATCAAGTTAAAAAGTAATCTAGTGGTGAGGTACAGACTCTTAAGTCAGGAGTGGCAAGCCCAGAATGCCCATGGAGACCCTCAGATAACAAGTGAGTGATACAGGGCTGTGGTTATCATGCCTTCATGAAGTGTGAATGGTGGGAGCTGCATGTCACCAGCAGACCAGCCCCACCTCGAGCAATGCTGCTGATTACCACTGTTGTCCTGTGTGCAGGAGTGTGGTCCAGCACAACTCAGTCTTACTTTTCGAGGGACATCAGAAACATAGACTTATAGGTGAAATCTCCTGGTTTTTACATACGCAATGCCCCAGTATCTGGATGGGTTGGTTTGGCCCAGGTCACCAGTTTTTACCTCTGACCTGTGTTGTACAACAGAATTTTAGAGGAGAGGGAGATCATTGTGAATGGAGTGGTTTAGGAATATATTATATTCCAGGCTGTAGAGAATCAGAGCTAGAAGGGCGGGGGCTGGGACTGCTTGTTTATTAATTTAGTCAGTAAAGTTTTATTTAATGTTGAGAGAATGAAGGTTAATCATATAGAGATACTATTTAAAAGCCACTAAGGAAAGAGGTTTCCCCCTAGCTAACATTTCTTACCATATGACAGGCATTATGGTATACCATATCATATCATATTATTTTATGTGATCCTCACAACTCCAAGGGGTAGGTACTGTCATTGTCCCCCATCTTCCACAAGTGAAAACTGAATCTTGCAGATGTTAAGTAACTTGTTCAGGTCATGTAGCTGATAACAGAGCCAGGATTCCAGACTTCCATTTGATTCTAGACCAAAGCTCTGAACAAGCATGTTATATATTATGGGAGATCAGGAGAGAAATAGATTACTCTTAGTAGCAAGATTTGTGGATGGAACGATGTGCAGTCATAAAGAGCTGTGTTGGATGAGGCTCTAAAACAAACTCTGGCAACCAATTGGTAAAGGTAGGAGCTAGGGAGCCATTGGTCTGTGGCAGAGGTTCAAAACTAAAGGCTGGTAAACCAAAAATAGTACACAGAGAGACAGTAGTCTTTAAAAATAATTTTTTTAAAAAACTTCATAACTAGTTGTCAATACTTTAAAAATCAGGAGAAGTCACATAAATTGGAATGTCCAGCTCCTCTGGGAAATCAGAATACTTAGTCATACTGGGCCCACAGACCCTTAATGGTAGCAATTTTCAGCCTTTTTCATCTCATGGCACATATAACTAATTAATAAAATTCTGTGGTACACCAAAAAATATGTTTTTTTGCTGATCTGACAACAAATAGATATAATTTTTATTCATTCACCAGTTGTGTGTCCCTACTGTTGTGTTGGCTGTTGTCTTTTTTTTTTTTTTTTTGACAGTCTAAGGGAAACTAGGTCAGTATGCCTGACTAAATAGTGAGGTTTGCTTGTTTTAAAATTCTTGCAGCACACCAGTGCACTGCGGCACACTGGCTGAATCTCTCTCCCTTATAGTAACAACTGGTGAATCTGGCAGAGGCTACTCAGCTTCCAGTGGGATATAAGCTCTCCTCTTTCCACATAGCCTGCTTTGCTCATTAAGTTCCAGTCAGGAATCTTCAAGTACTTGAGTCTTTTTTTAAAGCCTTGGTCTAGAAAGTGAAGTATCAATGTGTGGGAAGGAATAACCAAGTGGAACAAGGCAGATGAGAGCTAGGAGTACAGAAGGTAAGGGTGTTTGAAAGTATGGACCCAGAAAGACACTTTCTGAGGACACCAGATCTTAAGGCAGAGACCATTTATCTTATTTCCTTCTTGTTGGGTTGGAAATGGTCCCAAGACCTTCAGCTGAGGATTGGAAGGAAGTGGATTGGGTGCAGTGAGGGGTACTTGGTTGAGGACCCAATGGAGAAGGTGGAAACGTGAAGGACATGGAGAATTTAGACCATAAGGAATATGAAGTTAATGTGACCATTCAGTGGCTCACTCAAGATTCTGTTTCCAAGAGAAATCCATGGTTTGCTAAGTTTTCACAATTGCCAGGAAAACTAGTTAGAAAAAAAAGAAAAACAAAAAATCCAAACCCAGTCTCTTTAATGCCTCCAGTTATATTTTCACTCATACAGTCAGAGTGATTCCTTTACACACTACCGAAGTACTGACCTGAGGGTCCCAGTCAGTTCTGGGGTCTTAGCAAAAACATTTCCTTAGATTAAAGGAACTTTGGACAGGTTACTTTCTTCTCTAAGCCTCAGTTTCTTCATCTGTTAGAAGGTTTAATAGTTTCAAATTTTCAGAGGGTAAGGACTAAGTGAGTGACTAGAAGAATATGAAGAGCATGGTTCAGAGTGCGAAGGAATAAACGATTGATTGCTGTGATGAGCAGGGGTGGGGCTAGGAACCTTACTGAGGTGTTTTCCCTGAATCCTTACAATGACCATGTGAACAAGGTGTTATTTTCACCATTAAACAATAAAATGAGGAAATTGAAGTTTAGAGAGGTTTAGTAATTTACTCAAGGTCACACAATTAATAAGGGGCAGAGAGGAGAGACTTACTCAAAAAGCGCCAAACTGTGCCCCCCAAAAAAGTATGCTGGTATCTGCCTGACATTCTAATGATAGTCATATAACATTATTGGCTAGAAATTCAAACAGATTCAGTTCTATATCCTATGAAAGCCTTGAAGTCACCACTTGTGTGTCCCTGGGCTAGGGGCCTAACTTCTCTGAAACTCAGTTTCCTCATTTGTAAAACTTTGTATGTTTATTATATAGATTAAATGAAGTAATACAGTTAAAGTTCTTTGTAAGCAATCTGCTAACAGATATTAACTCCAGTAACATTTGCTGGGACTGTTACTAGACCAGGAATGCAAAGGGGAATGAAATGTGTTCCCGACTCTTGTGGAACTCAGGACCAGACAGCCGTATGAGCAGTGACATTTTAACACTGAGGAAACTGTTATATGGAAGAATAAGTAATGTGATTTGGGAGGGAAGAAGATATAGATACGGTGATACAGATACTGATACGGAGGGAAGGATTGCCGGGAAGTTTTCAACTGTGAACTGCAGAGTAACCTGGATCTCAAAGGAAGAGTAGAGTTTTGCAAAGAGACAAGAAAGGAAAGGCATTCCAGGCAGAAGGAACAGCTTGTGCAAAAGCAAAGAAGGCAAAAAGTCTAAAACGGTCTGAGAGGATCAGGGAATCGTGAATAGTCCAAGTGTGGCTAGAGGGTAAGCTATACGGGCTGATTGATAGAAGCAGATGAGAAAAATTAGATTCATGATTTGAAGGGCCTTGTGTGCCTCGCTAAGACCACTAGCCACGAGGAACAGACAGCAAGTCTTTCAAGCAAGGACATTTTATAATCAGATTGTTTTTTGATGAAAGATAGTAATAGGGTAAAGAAGAGTGGGTGGGAACCAGCCAAGAGGCATTACAATAGTCCACACAGAAGGTGACATGGACGTCCAAACTAGTCAGCAATGAATTGGAAGTAGGTGGTGAGAAAGAGAAAGTGAAGAGTAACAGCAATACAATAGTGAAATCCAAGGTATGCAAATTGTTTAGTCCCATCTTGCTTACCACAGTCATCCCAAAGGACCAAAACAAAAACAACGTAAACCCCTTTTAAAAATGATCTCTTTTGTTTGTATGCAAATCAGGTATGCACAGTGAAAATGCAACTCAAGTGAAATGAGGAGTGCAGTATTTTGTCTCCAACCCATAAAACACAAAAATTAAATCGGCTTACCAATGTTGTCATTCTTAAACATTCTAACTTCTTGAATTAAAATTATAGCCAACCAGTACAAGGCTAATCTGTGATTGTTTTCCATCTTAAACCAGATTCGAGGAAAGCTATTTAAGACCCTTTTCAAAAGAGGCCATCCCTTACGTCGCTGAAGAGTAGGAGAAGCAACATCTTGTTTTACTGGAAAATTTCTCTCAAGTAGCAACATCACTGTGTGGTGGGGGACCTTTGCAATCTCCCAGATAAAGGTGTGCAAAGAGAGCTGTAAAAATTGCACCCCTATGGTTCTGCACCACCAGCTTAAAAACTGCAAGTCCACATTGATAATTGCATATCATGAGGGTTCTCAGAAGTCTTATGTGCATTGCTTTTGGTTACTAAGACGACACAGGGAAGTGAGCCTTCTGGGGTGCAGTGCCCAGCCCTTAACCCAGTTGTGAAATGGAAGCTTTAAAAAATCCAGTGGTTCTTTTTTTTAAACAAGCTTAGTCATATTGGCTGTGTTCTGTATGCTGTAATCTATTTTATTTTAGTTTGTAGTGCATATTTTATTTATACTCTTATATAAATATTTTGCATAAAAAGGTGTTTTCACAGATCTTCACGCTTCCCTAAATTTGAAATATGCTGCCATTTGTTAAAATGTGTTAGTTTTATTATGTATTATTATTTCCTCCTCTACACATACTGGGGAAAAAAAAACCATAATGGACTTAAGTCTTCAAGCACTTTTACGTTTAGAATATTACCTCATTTTATTTCTTCTGTGGTTGTAAAGGAAATGGCAGATGGCAGATGCTTTGTGAAAGAAATGACAGTTTCTCAGAATATGTAAGTGCATACTCTTAGGCAAACGGGCCACTTTAAATTCAGAGACCACAATCTTCTGAATTTGGGTTTAACATTCCCAGGTAACACTGAAGATTGAAAGGATAATGACTTTGGAAGCAGATATTTACTTTGTTGAATTCTGAAAAGTGCCATCACCAGTGTTAGTAGTTTATTGGTATCAACTTTTAAACTTGCTGCTGCATGTGTTTCATTCGTCTTGGAAATATTTTACTGAGTTTTGTTATTTGTTAACTACTAGGCCATCTTTTGTATATTGTACTATATATCTTACTGATTAGCTAGAATATAGAATTATTAAATTAGAAGCTGAGGATCACTTAGTCTGTCCTACCCTTGAGTGAGTTCTCTCTCCTGTGCCACCCATGACTGATGGTTATGCAAACACTGTGACCATTTAAAATATGAAGTGAAGAAGAACCAATATCTCTTGAAGAAGCCTATTCCTAAGATGGAGGGCCTGGGGAATTTTGTCTTAATTGTGATCTACATGACCTAGTAAATCAACCTGTTGCATTTAATATGGTATTTAATCATTAGGACATGATACTTAACTGAAGTTGTTTATGTTGAAAATTGCTTGTTGGCAAATATTTCGACATTATTACATTAGCGTATGTCTCTTATACTCACCTGCAGTCTCTGGGAAGGCAAGGGCCCTCTACTTTTGCTCTCCTTGGATCCCAGGACCAGCCCAGGGCCTGCACTCAATCAGGGCTGGTTTAAGTATTTGTTGAATGAATGAAGGCGAACTGTTAAAAAGTGTAAATTCCAAGTGGTGCAATTACATCTGTGGATGTGAAGTATTATTAGAAAATGGGGAATATTACTGAGATAAAATGATGGGTAGGAACAAATGGAAAGCATGAAAATGTGTGAATTTATGTGTTACTAGAGTCTATAAATACTACCAGTTCCCATGGACACCCTGGCACTGCCCCTGAAGCTCTGCCCACCCTCTTTCATGAGGTGTTTGTGCATAGGCAGGCAAGCAAGGGGGCACTGCTACTGTGTCTGTGCTCTTGCTGTTATGATCCCAGTCTCTAGTGTCCATGGCATGAGTGGTGAGTCCCTCCATTCCACAAGCTGCAGTCCTTCCCTGGCTCAACCTTGTTTCCTGACCTGTGGTCCAGTTCCCCACTGGCCTGCTGGGAGCAGTCCCCCAGTGATGGGCTTTGTCTCACAGGGAGAAATGATGCTGTGTCTCCACCCACCACACTGTAAGTATCACACTTCCCAGAAACTCCTGATTCCAGGGTGCCACAGCACAGCCCCACCCCATTCTGCCATGTCTCCTCCAGACCACCAACCCCTCTCAGACCCTGAGTATGGAAAGACGGGCTCCTTACTTGCTGGGGTTGATGTCCCTAGCCTGAGCTCTACCCAATCCCACCTTCCTCATCTTGCCCACTTGCCAAACTGCTAAGTCACAGCTCATCTAAAGGCCACACCTATGCCTGGTACAACTGTACTCCTTTTTCTAAACTGCATACATCACAATGCTTACTCTTTTGACATTTTTTCTTAACCTCCTTTTATAACACATACTAAGTAACTTTCAATCCAAATAAATGTATTTTGCTGGAAAAGTTGGGCATGTTTTATTACCCCATCATTTGATTTTGAGAGAAAGTGCAGAAAAGAATCTTTTGCATTCACTTGATAGACTCTTACAAATAACTGTCTTGCCTTTCTGAGTTCTTCGAGGACATCTAGACAAGAGTATGTCACTAGGTCTTAGTTTCGGTGTTCAGGAGTTGATTGAATACATGTTAAGAAAAAATTCACTTTGCCTCTTTCTTTAGCATGCATGAACGATGGTTGTTAATTTGCATCATGAGAAAGTAAATAAAAGAAGGTACCCCAGGGCAGTTAGAGAGACCAAACCAACCAACCTAGGACTAGACGGTAGATTCTGTGGTAGAGGTTGTAAGATTGAGGGTCTCTCCCAAACTCTGCAACTCAGTTGTAGGATATAAATACCGAGGTGGCAAAATTGGTCTCAGGCAAAGAACAAGACTCAACCTTTAATGCTTAACTATATAAAATTTGCTTTGAATTGCAGGTCAAGACTATCACCACCTCAAAAAAAAAAAAAGCTTATTACATTTCTAAGAATGTTCCTCTAGAAACATGGAACTGAAAGCTTTTCTTCTTTTTTTTCAATTGATCTGGCCCTTAGAAAACAATGGGGCTTTTTCTTTAATTTACCTAAGGAATTGACATAAAAATCTATGGTCCCTGTACCAGAAATCTGCAGAAAATGTCAAAACAGAAGGCAGAAATACAAAACTGGAGATTTTTCACAGCAGCATTGTGTGTATGGCATTTGATTACATGTGTGCAACATGGAGAAGTGAACCTTTGGACTGTGAAATTGATGCTAATTTTCTTACCCACTAGTCTAGAAGCCCTCTAAAATGTCACATCGTTAATTTAGTTACTTTACCAGGAATCTGTGCATGTGGTTAGCGTGTGTGTGTGTGTGTTTTTTTTTTTAATGAATAGACTTTATTTTTAGAACAGTTTTAGATTTACAGAAAAATTAAGCAAATAGTACAGAGAATTCCCATATACCCCTCTTTCCTGCACAGTTTCTCCTATTTTAACCATCTTTCATTAGTGTGGTATACTTGTTACAATTAATGAATCGATATTTATACATTATTAATAACTAAAGTCCATACTTTATATTAAATTTCCCTCTTTGTGTTCTGTAGTTCTATGGATTCTGACAAATTTATAATAACACACGTCCACTATTACAGTGTCATAAAGAATTGTTTGATTGCCCTAAAAATCCCTGTGCTCCACCTGTTCATCCCCTTCACATTCCCTGGCAACCACTGATCTTTTTACTGTCTCCGTGGTTTTGTCTTTTCCAGAATGTCATTTAGTTGGAATCACACAGTGTGTAGCCTTTTCAGACTGGCTTCTTTCACTAGAAGAAATACATTTAAAGTTCCTCCATGTCTTTCTGTGGCTTGATAGTGCATTTCATTTTAGCATTGAATTATATTCCACTGTATGGGTATACCACAGCTTGTTTATTCATTCACCTATTGAAGGCATCTCAGTTGCTTCCAGTTTTTGGAGGTTATGAATGAAGTCGCTATAAATATTTATGTGTAGGTTTCTGTATGGACATACGTTTCAACTCATTTGGGTAAATACCTAGGATCATGATTGCCGGATCATATGGTAGGTTTAGGTTAATTAAGTTTTATAAAAAACTGCCAAAATGTGTTCCAGATTGCCTAAATCATTTTTTCACTCCTACCAGCAGCTAATGAGAGTTCCTGTTGATCCACATCTTTGTCAACATTTGGTATTGTCATTTTGGCAGGGGACCGTGGGGTGGGAGGGGAGGTTAACCATTTGAATAGGTAGATGTGTAGTAGTAGCTCATTATTGTTTTCTTTAGCAATTCCTTAATGACATATGATACTGAACATCATTTCATATACTGATTGCCATCTGTATATCTTCTTCAGTGAGGTGTATGATCAGATCTTTTGCCCATTTAAATTTTTTTTTCAATTACAGTTTACATTCAATATTATTTTGTATTAGGTTCAGATGTATAGTATAGTGGTTAGACAATCATATTCCTTACAAAGTGGTCCCCCCCAATATTTCAAGTACCCACCTGGCACCATACATAGTTATTACAATATTATTGACTATATTCTCTATGCTGTACTTTACATCCCTGTGACTATTTTGTGGCTACCAATTTGAACTTCTTTTTTCCTTTTTATTGAATTTATTAGGGTGACAATGGTTAAGAAAACAGGTTTTGGGTGCACGATTCTACAACACATCATTTGTATACTGCATTGTGTGTTCACCACCCCAAGTCAAGTCTCCGTCCATCACCATTTATTCCCCTGTACCCGCCTCCGCCTCCCTACACCCCACTTGCCCTGGCAATCACCACACTATTGTCTGTGTCTATGAGTTTTTCCTCTTCAATTTGTATTTCATAATTTCTTCACCTTTTTTACCCACCCCCTAACCCTCCTCCCCTCTGGTAACCAACCATCAGACTGATCTCTGTATCTATGAGTCTGTTTCTATTTTGGTTGTTTATTCTTTTGCCCATTTTTAAATTGAGTTGTTTGTTTTCTTATCTTTGAGCTTTAAGAGTTCTGTGTGCATTTTGGATACCAGTCCGGTATCAGATATACGTTTTACAAATATTTCCTCCCAGCCTGTGTGGCTTGTCTTTTCATTCTCTTAGCAGTTACAATATTTAGGCTTTAAGGAGAAAGGGTTCTAATAATACAATGTTACGATAGCAGTCAAAGGAAAATTTTATAGCAAATGTTTCATGTTCTCTCTCAGGTTGTGTCAGGGAACCCTGTCTGTGGACATAGCAGAGTTTCCCTCCAAGGCGAGGGTAGGAGCCTGGAGGCTGTGACTGACTATTCAGCATTACTAGAGGTTGTGCAGCAGGGCTGGGAATGAGAACAGAACCTAGCCCTGAAGAGCATCACTTCTAAATTAAGAACAATTTGAGAACTGTGCTTACAGTCCAATCCTAGGTGCCCCCTGCATGGGTTACACTATGCATAGGGTTTGAATTTCTGTCCATGAATCCAAGTATGTAAGAGATTATCACTTTTTAATTTCCTTTAATTCAGCCTAATACCTCCTCTGAGCCCCCATTCTACCAGCTGGACAGGAGATTCTGTTTTGATCATACAGGGTTCCCTTCCTCTCCTGCAGCCCAGGAAGAATTCAGAAAGCTTACCCAGTGCCTAGAAAGTGGTGGAAGGGCCTCGAGTCCCTAATCTGTCCTGGTGGCCATTTTCAACCTCACTGTCTAGCCCATAGTGGTCTGTGAAGTCTGGGAGCTCTCTGCCCCCATGTCACAGTAGGGATTGACATTATCTACTGAGTCTGGGACCCCTGAGCCAAAGGGACTTCCTCTGTAGGCATAAGCCATCCGTCATCTCTGAGGTTTTTATCCCTTGGGAGCACCGAGAGTGGGTGCTGTATTCCCAGGGAAATATCTCTTGGGTAGTGTTGAGCAAGAACATCAGGAAGGCATCTGTTTCTCCCACCCTGCTACCATCTGTAGCTACTCCCTTCCTGCTGTTTTTCCTTGTAGCCTCTGCGTCCTCAATCCTGAGAACATCTGGGAGTGTGGCACCGGAGGAAGCAGCCCCACACAGAAAGCGGCTTTCTGAGGTTACCAGCAACTTCCTTCTCCCTAAACACAAGGAACTGGTCTTCGTTCCACTCTACCTCCTCTCAGCATTTGATACTGTTGACCACCATTTAACCACCATTGCTGTTGAAACTTCTCTGTCCTTGGCTCTTACAACCCTTGGGTAAGGCCTCCTTATCAGATTTTTGAGTGGCACAAGGCTAGAGGAATTAACTAATACACTGGACTAACATATGGGATTTTAACTAATATATGGGATTCAGAGCAATTTTCAGTGGCCCCCAAACACCGACACACAAACAAGATGGGGTCAGAAGGTGGTGATCTGACTTGACATGTGAAAAAATCATGGTGAGCCCTGACCAGTGTGGCTTAGTTGGTTGGGCATCATCCCTCAAAGTGAAAGGTCTCTGGTTCTATTCCCTGTCCTGGCATATGCCTGCATTGCGGTTTCGGCCCCCAGTAGGGATGCATAGGAGAGGCAACCAATCAGCGCTTCTCTCTTATGCTGACGTTTCTCTCCCTGTCTTTTCCCTTCCTTTCCTTTCTCTAAAAATAAATAATTAAAATATTTAAAAAAAATTTTTTTTAAATCATGGTCAGCCAATCTCCCATTGCAACTGCTTACAGATTAATTTGATCTCTGACTCATTAATGAAAGTGATATTATTGCCCATACCATCCTGTGAGCCCTCTCTTCAAAGAGGTATGTTGACAAATTCAGGGAGATGGGTGGCAGTGGGGGAGCCACCAAGTTGATTAGGCCTAGAGACCACGTCATATGAGGAACAGTTGAAGGCACTGATTATATTTAGTTGAGAGGAGACTATTCAGGAAATTTATAAAATCTGCTCTCAAGTATTTCAAGGGTTTTATATAAAGCTGGAAATTAATATATATTCTTGTAGTTCCGGAAAACAGGACAGGGACAACTTGATGATACTTATGGGGCTGGGGAGTGAAGGATAGGAGATTTGGGATTATTATAAAGAAGACCCTTATAACTGTGTTATCAACTAGTAAGTTTTTCTAACATAAGTGAGAAAGCAAAGACTGGATATCCATCTATTGGAGATAACATCACAAGAGTCCTTGCTTGAGTGAGAGACTGGAATGACTTCTGAGATCCCTTCAATAACCTTGCAACCCTAAATCTTAGGGTAAGAGAATCCCATGACAGCACCATATCGTCCTTTATTTCTGCTGCCTGGCTCACAACATTGAGGCAGGCTACTCTAAGAAACTGAAATGAGTAGAAGAGGAAGGATATGGAAAAGAGAAAACAATAAAATGACTTTAAAAAAAAAAGAGAGAGAGAGAACCTACTACAGACCACAGTCTGTGCTAGGTACCATAAATGTGGTCCTATTTAGTCCTCACAGCAAACTTACGAGATATTTAGTGTCACTTCTGTGAGGCACCTAAGGCTCAGAGAAGTTAAGTAACTTCCCCAAGAACACACAGGCATTAACTAGAAGAGCTACGGTTTGAACACAGGTCTCTGTGATTGTAAAGCCCCGTGTGACGTTATTTTTACCCATCCTTTATTTACTGCAAATAGTACTACTTTGAAAAAGTTTTAGCATCAAAGAGTCTATATACATGAAGAGTCTATATAAAATAAATTTACTTAAAAGAGAAAAATATTGTATAACAAATAATATAGATTTTACATGGATGTGAAATGGTACTAGTAGCTAGAAAGAGTGAAGTTTGGGAAATACTATTCCAAATATTTTGATAGCAGGACTTTCCAGTTTAGCCTATCTTATATTTTGACTGCTGAGTATGAGGAAAGGAAAGCAATTTAGAGACTAAGTTCAATGTGAATTAATTCTCCTGTGCTCTGATGGGGAGGTAATTTCACGTGTTACAATAAGGAAACCAAATGGACCTTGCAAATAAAAAAAAACACAAAACAGGTTATGATTGTAAAATCCAGAGGAAAACCCCAGGTGGGGCCTATTCGAATAAAGGATGAAGTTTCCAAGGTATGCGCACAGAATGACTGAGGGGAAGTGATGACCCTGTGAATCAGGGCCCAGGACCCACACCAGGGTGCTATGGGTTTGAGAGGCCCGGGGGAAGGTGAAGGGGTTTACAGGCCTGTTTTGGAAAAAATGATCATCGCCTTTCCAGTGATAGAGGGAAGATCTTTGTGGAAAGTTCAAAGTTAAAATTGGAAAGTCCGAAAGGAAGATAGGAATATGGTAATGAAGACTAAATAGTTGCATAGCATGCTCTGTGCCAGGTGATTTACATGCAAGATATCATTTGTTTTCACAACGATGCAGCAAGGAAGCTGTTACATTTCATAGATGAGAAGACTGAGATTGGGAGATGCTCAGTAGCTTGCCCAGGGTCCAGTAGTCGAACCAGGATAGTTCCAAACCTACCCTGACTCCCCCAAGCCACACTGCTTTGCTCGAGTGGGCTTCCTCAACACATTATTCAACAACAGCAGCTTTCACTTTGTCACTTAATTTCTCCAGCCATGCAGGACACAGCTAGCCTCCAGGAGAGTGGGGGAGGTCTGCTTGAAGAGGGTTGCCTCTCTCCTGAGCTCATTTGCTGCAGACTTGGAGGCACATAAATGTCCCCCACATTGAGCAGAGGGCTTTGCAGGGCCTGATCAGGTCAGGAAAAGAAGCAATGGGTGTGGGGGCAGGAATATGTATGTAAAACCTGTCCCTGCTGAAGCACTAGGCTTGGAAAAATCCACTGGGCATTCACACACATTTTACACTTCTGCTTTGACTTGTTCCCATTCTCAAGAGCACCACTCACTTCCAGGAATAGTGGACCAAGGTAATAGAAACATTCTAGATTAGAACACCTAGGAATAGATTGGGATAATACGGAAATGGGGGCTGTGTATATTAATTGGCTTCTAGCAGGATCTGTGGAGAGGTAAGTACTCAGTGAATGATTTGGGGGGAAGGTGGCAGGTGAAACACCTGGCCTCTCTACTCTCTCTGGTTGAGGACTGTGTCTTGCAGTCCTCCTGAGCCGGACCCAGTGCCTGGCATATGGCTGCCCAGTAAAACCTTTGTTAAACTCAGCTGAATCTTTACTCGTGGGCCTAAAGGCTGCACCCCTGGATTTGTCCATCTGTTAGGGAATGCATCTTTTTCATGTTTGTGGCTGGGGCTGTCTTTGGGGGGTTTCCTCAGGGCTTTACACTCACTCTCTGAGAATGCATTCATAGTCATTATGATTAGTGGAAAAGCCCACCTGCCAATCTTATCTGAAACAAGAGCCCGGCCCTTTCTGCGGTGTTATTTCTCTCTAGTCAGTTCCCCTTTCTACATTTGAGTTCTGGCCTCAGAGCTAACATGTTTTATCTCTACAAGGAGTGTTAGAAAAAATGGGTAGCTCACAAAGTCTCCTCTTCGTTTATTCTTGATACCTCGCTTCTGTGTTCCTCGGGAATGCCACTGGGCTTACACACCTGGTCTCTGGGCGCTGCCGTGGATGGGCAGTTGTGACAGGTATGTTCTTATGAAGCTTGTGTGCCTGGGGAGCATGGTGTGGGATAAAGCTGCATCTGCGGCAGATGTTCAGAGGTGGGGCCGATGGCCCTCAAGGGAGTGGGTAAGAAGGGGTGTGGAATACATGCTTAATACCTTTGACCTTGAGGCTCTAAGATTCTCAGACCGGCTACATTCGAGGTGGGGCATTACAAAACTGTGTCTTTCAGCCAGATTCCTTTCTCTGCTTTGGTGAGCTTAGTGGCAGGACAGGCAGGAAATAGAAGGGGCCACTTAAACGACAGCCTCCCTTGGCCGTAGAGTGCTGGAGGCTCCAGGTAGCTCTGCTCTAGGAGAAGCTATCCAAGGGTGCTGGCCCTGCCTGAGTCACTTGTGCCAGTGGGAAGTCGGGGGTGAGGGTAGGGGAGGGAGCCAAAGCCCACAGCCTCTGCAGTGGCCTCTGCTTTCTTCTTTGGTCTTTCCCTTCCCTGGTCCAGAAATCTTTCCCCATTTCTTCTTCCCATCCAAGTGCCCTATCCCAATGTTGGCCCCTCTTGGCACCAGACAGCCCAGTAGCTCATTTGGAAAGAAATAGTCTGCAAAAAAAAGAGCCCAGGCAGCGGTTTTCTGTGTTCTTTATACCATGAACATATTTGCATTTGCAAGTAGGCTTAAAATAATGCCTCCACGAATTATTTAAGGTTCTGGAGAGACAGGTGAAAATAATTTGGGGCCAAGGGAACTTCCCACTACTCTCAGGTTTTTATACCTAAGGAGATGACCTGTATCTCTGCCATGCAACCTCAATCTTGGGACTAAGGCTCTGAACTAAAGTGAGTCTATGTGCACAGGTTCACAGTTCTACATTATGTCTTCTGTTTGCTGCTGCAGAAACAACTAATGCGATTTACAAGAGCTATCCTGTACATAATGAAAGCTTTTATAAATCTCTGTTTATTTGTGTGCTTTAAATATATTTATTGAGTGCTTACTATGTCCTAGGTACTGGGTTTTATCAGGGAGCATAAAAGACCTGGTCCCAATACTCTTGAAGCTTCTAGCCTGGAGGGAAAATAGTCACATTAAAAATGACTGTATAGCAGCAGTGCTTTGAAGGGAGGGAAATAGTTCTTTGTGATTGTGCTCACTGTTTAATAACTATGTCATTGAGTTTGATATTTTGGTTTCTCTGATATCCCTGGATGTCAGATGCCCCTTCCTGGTGGAGGTGAGGATTGGATTTTATGGAGATAAGGCAGGGTGGGGGTCGGGGAGGGGAGGGGAGAACATAAAAGGTGAAAAGGTGAGCCAAGCCAGATATTTTAGGATAAAATCAAGTTTCAAATACCATGTTTCAAATACCAGATAGAGGTGGGAGTGAGTTTGGGGTCTCTGGACTAGGAGACTGAAGCTGTGAAGAGACAGAGCTAGAGCAAAACATGTATGAAACAGGCAAGGAGGGTGCTGGGGAGGTTAGTGGGTGGTTATCCAGAGTCCAAGCAAGTGTTGACAATTTGCCTTTCATGGTGAGGCAGCTAAGAGTATTTGGGAGGCAGGCAGGCAGGATAGGGCTGTGGGCTGGGCACACAACCTTTATTGGACCCTTATCCTCAGCTCTAGCCAACTATGGAGACTTGTTTCTCACTGTGCATCGGTGTGTACTCAGGCCAAGGTTTAGAAAATAGATGCCATTTTGAATATGTGTTGAGGAAGAAAAGTCTGTCTTCAGCACTTTTCATCTCCCCGTCAAGATGGGAAAGGTCCTATTCCCTGTTCTTCTCCTTTTGTGAGTATGGTTCCTTTCTGAGCTCCATTGGCTACTTAGATAAATTAACTTGGACTTAACTTTTAATGGCTAAAACAAAACAAAACAAAACAAAACAAAACAAAACAAAACAAATTTCTTCCAGTTTGCACCTGCATTGTAACAGGGGCTTTCAAAAATGCCTTAACCCAAGGAATGAGTAATTTGGAAATTCCAGGGTAGGGATGGTACTCAAAATGGGGAGAGGGGGACACCTCTCAAATTGTGCCTCTGAGACACTGACTTTCTCTCTTTGACCATGATTCTGGTTCTGAGAGAACAGGAAGGGGCTCCCTTAGGCGGCCAGGATTGGTATGGCTGCCTTTTAAAATACCTATAAAACTTTGCATGATGCTTACCCATAGGCACTTTTTGGCAAAATGGAAGAAGTGGTTTCCAAAGCCATTGGCAATTTGAAAAAGACATGATCCTTGACACAGAAAGGTCTGATTCTAGATATAACTAGGAGATCTGGGGACCTGTCTTGTACACAGACTTGCTGTTGGGAGACAGGAAAAGCTAAATGCTATCTCCATGCTATGTTCCTTCTCCTGAGCAAGTGAGGAAAATAAACTCTTAATTTTAATACTATAGTTACCTACAGTATTGGAGAGTGAATAAAAGCATCCTTTGCTCCTTAAGCGTCTGCATTACATTTCTTCCTTGCACCTATGATTCCCTCATACCCGTGTGGAGACACTCTGCTTTCAAATGGGTGAGGGAAAAGACATAAAAATTCTCCAAAAATGGGGGTCCAAGGGGATTTGCTCCAAGAAGAGATTGGAAACCAAGTCAGATATATGATACAACCTGAGCTAGAGGGAGACCTGGCTGGTGGGGGAGCTCGGGAAAGCAGAGCTCAGGATGGTGACATGTATCCATAACCAATGATCTCATGTGTCTACCAGACACAGGAAAGTGTTTATGGTTTCATCAAGGCATCACCGACACACATATCTTTTTTGTCATGCTGTTCAGCCTCTTCATCTCTGGCCCACGAGCCTTTAACACTGGCTTTCTTGATCACTGTGATATCAGCCCTCACCTCTTTCCTCAGGCTACTGATGGGCTTATTTTCTTTAAACTTTCATTATATGTTTTTTTCTGCTCCAAACTATTAACCCCAAACTCCTAATTCTCTATCAAATCAAATATGAACTCCTTATCTGACTTTCTAGGCCCCATTAAGCTATCCTACCCTACTTATAGTAACTAATTTCTCATTATTTGCCCAAAGCCTGCCTCTCTTCCAGTCTAGTCAGCTTTTCTTATTATCCTACAAAAAGGCCGTGATCATTTCCCCATTCCCATGTGTCCTTATAGGCTATTATATTTTACTATGGCTTAGAAATATGGCATTAAACATAGAGTTATACCTCTGTTCTTGTACATGTGCATGCACACGTGTGCATCAGGAATACGACTGAAATATCCATTTGAACTCAATCCAACATTTAAAAGTGGTTCATTGGGAGACAGTAGTTCGTGGAGACATGAACTGGATGTACCCCTTCAAGGATCTGCTCGAAGGGCTCTCATGAGAAGAATTGTTGAAAGCTTGCAAAGCCTCTTAAGGACAGGGGCAGAAGGCCACTACACTGAGTTCTAGGCAATCAGCAATTGCTAATGTGAAAGGAAAACAGCAATTCCCTGAGAAAGGTTCTGTTAAGCAATGTAGTGGCAACGCTCAGGAGTGAAAGTATCAGAATGAGTAGGCTTAGTTGCAGCCAATACTGAGTAAAAGACTCACCTGCTCTAACAGAAATCAACTCTCCTACAAACACCCCCTGCCTAGCTCACCACATTCTGCAATCAGGGTACAGTCCTGAGACCAAGTCTGGCCTACTTTTATGTCTTCACCCCACCTTTTGGGCTATAGGTTTTCTCTCTTCTGAAGCCCTGGGCCACACGTAGTCAGCTCAGCAGATCCTCCAGACAGGGGGATCCTCCAAACATACAATACCATACCATGCCGTGCTAAAAATTAGAGAAATGGACTCTCAGCGTGGGGGACAGGGAAAGGCGGTCTGGTCAGGTCATCTGCTTTATGTTTCCTCATTTCTTGGGATGTAATGAGAACCTTAAAGGAAGCTTAAAAGTTATAGAGTTCAACCACCCACCCAAATCAAGAATCCCTCCCTAAAATGCTCGAGCAGTTCTGGTGATGAAGGAGCTTTTTACCTCACAAGAACATCTAGTCTTTTGGTGTAGCACTCTATCCAAAGTTCTTCATTGTCTGAAACTGAAATCTGGATCCCAGTAACTTCCAATTGTTGGAGCTACTTGCCCTCCAGCAACATCGTGTGTGCTGTCCCACAGGAGGGCCTTTATATATTTGCAGACATCTGTCATGTACTTATTCAAGTTTATGGCTGCCGGTTCTTTGAACTGTTCCTCTTTTGACACGCTTTCACTATTCTCTAGTGAATTGTCCCGCTCCTTCTCTTGATAAGCTCTGATTTTCATTGTCATTCAAGTGTAACCAACCTCACTGAACGTGATACCACAAATAATGTTGGTCTGATAAGCACAGAATATAGTGACCAAGTTCTGCTCTAAGATTAGAATTAATTTTGGTTAGCCATGCCACACCAACTGGCTGACCTCTCCAGGTGTATGTGATTTTTACATTTACTATGGACAAGCTCCTTCTCTATTGACCTTTTATTCCACCTAACATTTGCTATTTTAAAACTTGAGTAAGATCTTTATGCTTATTCTCATGAGATCATCATGTTAGTATCAGACGCTCTTTTTGGGATTTATGAATATTAATTCAGCTGATGCTCTGGCTCATTTTTGGTTAATCTGCACATTTGAAAGCAGAAGCATGATTTCTGTGCTTTCATTCATAGTTTTACTAAATATGTGAAAGTGCAAAAGTAAAATACCACTCTGCTATCAGCTTATTAAACAAGAATGATTCCTGGCATTCAGTTGCTGAATAAATGAATGAATCAATCAACGAACCAATCAATACCTTGTCTTCATCCCCCATATTTAATCTGCCACCATATCCTGTTGATTATAATCCTAAATACTGCTTGTACCTATGCACTTCTACTTCTGCCCCTTCCACCGTAGGCCAAACAGCCACCTTCTTTCACTTAAATTACTGCCAACTGATTGATTTCTTGGCATCTATTCTGGCTTCTCTACTGCCCATTTGCTACACAGTACCTAGAGTCATCTTTTCAAAATCGAGACCTGATTATGTCACTCCTCTGCTTTAATTTCTTCACTGTTTTACACTGCACTCAGAATAAAGACCAAACCCTTAACTGGCCCAGAAGGTAAGCATGGTCTGGCCCTGGCTGGCCTCTCCAGCCTTGCCTCCCACCTGTCTATTAACTTTAGCCCATGAACCTTCTGCCTTGGTGCCTTTGCATATGCTGTTTCCGTTGCCTAAGAATCTTTCCAAGCCACTTCCCAACCTTTTGCCTACTTAGCACCTATTCAGCCTGTTTTGTTAACCTGATGGTACATTACGAACCACCCCCAATTTTAGCAGCATAAGACAATAAATATTTTACTCTCTCGTTTTCAATGTTGTGGATCAGAAATGTGTTCAGGCTTCTAAGCGACTTTTCTGTTTCTGATGGCATCAACTAAGGTCACTTGGTGGTATCAAGCCAATGAATAGACTTCTCTAGAGCTTCACTGTCCAGTTTGGTAGTCACTAGCCACATGTAACTACTGATCACCTAAATATACCTTGTATTAATTGAGATGTGCTGAAGTGTAAAATACCCACAAAAGTTTGAAGATTTGGTACAGAAAAAGAATGTAAAGTTTCTATTAATAGATTAGACTTCCAGAAAGAGGGAGGTATAGATAGATACACTATGTGTGAGGAGTAACACAACCAAAAGAAGGACAACAACAAATTTAAAACAAAAAATAATCAGAACTGCCAGAAAATCAAACTGTGTGGAAGCCCCACAACCAAGGAGTTAAAGGAGAAACATTCATCCAGACTGGTAGGAGGAGCAGAGACGGGTAGCTGGGGCAGAGAGGACATGCGTCAAAGCAGTGGCTGGTGGACCCAGCAGTCCTACGTTTGTGTGCAGATAAACTGGGAGGAACAACTGAGAAATGAGAGAGACTGTGCAAGCCAGGGTTTCAGTGCGGGAAAGGAAAGTCTCAAAACTTCTACCAGTAAAAACCTGTGGGGGTTGCGGTGGCAGGAGAAACTCCCAGCCTCACAAGGGAGTTTGTTGGAGAGACCCACAGCATCCTAGAGTGTACACAAAACCACCCACCCAGGAATCAGCATGAGAAGGTCCCAATTTGCTTGTGGGTAGCAGGGGAAATGATGAAAGCAGGGCGAGAGCTGAGAAAGCAGCATTGTTCCCCATCAGACCCCTCCCCCACATACAGCACCACAAGGCAGTGACATGGGCTGCTTTGCCCTGGTGAACACCTAAGGCTCCACCCCTCACAACATAATAGAGGCAGAGACAAAAAAAAAAAATATATGGCCCAGATGAAAGAACAGATCAAAGCTCCAAAATTAGAACTAAGTGATGAGGAGATAACCAACCTAACAGATGCAGAGTTCAAAACACTGGTAATCTGGATGCTCACAGAAATGGTTGAGTATGGTTGCAAAATGGAGGAAAAAGTGAAGGCTATGCAAAGTGAAATAAAGAAAAATATACAGGAAACCAAGAGTGAAGGGAAGGAAATCAGGACTCATATCAACACTTTGGAGCAGAAAAAAGAAATAAACATTCAACCAGAGCAGAATGAAGAAACAGGAATTCAAAAAAATGAGGAGAGGCTTAGGAACCTCTGGGGCAACTTTAAATGTTCCAGCATCCAAACCATAGGGGTGCCAGAAGGAGAAGAGTAAGAGCAAGGCACTGAAAACTTATTTGAAAAAAATAATGAAGGAGAATTCCCCCAACCTGGCAAAGGAAATAGACTTCCAGAAAGTCCAGGAAACTCAAGAGTCTCCCAAAGATATTGGACCCAAGGAAGCACACACCAAGGCATATCAAAATTACATTACCCAATATTAAAGATAAGGTGAGAATCTTAAAAGCAGTGAGAGAAAAAAGACAGTTACCTACAAAGAGTTCCCATAAGACTATCAGCTGATTTCTCAAAAGAAACGTTACACGTTACAGGCAAGAAGGGGCTGGAAAGAAGTATTCAAAATCATGAAAGCCAAGGACCTACATCCAAGAATATCCTATCCTGCAAAGCTATCATTTAGAATGGAAGGGCAGATAAAGTGCTTCCCAGATAAAGTAAAGTTAAAAGAGTTCATCATCACCAAGCCCTTATTATATGAAATGTTAAAGGAACTTACCTAAGAAAAAGAAGATCAAAACTATGAATAGTAAAATGACAACAAACTCACAACTATCAACAACTGAACCTAAAAAAGTAAAAACAAAAATGAACTAAGCAAACAACTAGAAGAGGCACAGAATCACAGAAATGGAGATCACATGGAGGGTTATCAGTGGGGAGGGGTGGGGGGAGAACTGGGAGAAAAGGTACAGGGAATAAGAAGCATAAATGGCAGGTACAAAATAGACAGGGGGAGGTTAAGAACAGTATAGGAAACGGAGAAACCAAAGAACTTACATTTATGATCCACGGACATGAACTAAGGGGGAGAATGTTGGTAGGAGAGGGGGGTGCAGGGTGGAGGGGAAAAAGGGGAGAAAAAATGGGGCAACTGTAATAATATAATCGATAAAATATATATTTTTAAAAATTTCCATTAATAATTTTTCTATTGTTTTAATATTGGGACTATAATATTTTACATATATTGGATTGAATAAAATATACTATTAAATTAATTTCATGTATTCCTTTTTAATTTTTTTAATGTGGCTACTAGAAATTTTCAAATTATATGACTTGCCTTATATTTCTATTAGAGAGGACTGATTTAGAGCAAGGGAGTTTTGTTCTATAGAAGGCCAGATAGAAAATCTTTTCGGTGGCCATATAATCTCTATCACAGCTACTCAACCGTATGATTGAAGTGCAAAAGCAGCCAGAGACAATAATTAATAAATGGGTATGCCAATGTTCTAACAAAACTTTACTTATAAATATAGCTGGTGACTAGATTTGGTCTGTAGGCTGCAGTTTGATGGCCTCTGATGTAGAGAATTCAAGCCACATGCCTGAAGGCTGGGCAGAGATGGCTGGAAAGCTGGACTCAGTCGGGACTATTGACCCAAACACCTACACATAGCCTCTCTGGCACAGTTGCCTCAGGGTAGTGAAACATCTTACACGGTGGCTCAGAGCTCCAGAAAGTGTATTGCAAGAAACACAGAAGCTGCAAAGCTTCTTTTCATCTGCCTCAGAAGTCCCAAACCTCTCTTCATATTCTGTTAGTCAAACAAGCCCCTGAAGCCAGCCCAGATTCATGGGAGCTTAGATTCCACATCATCATGGGAGGAGTCGGAAAAACAGTGTCCACTTTTAATCTACTACATTGTTCTTTATATTTCAGTTTAGATTACCCATAGGTTCTCAAAATACCATGAACCTCTCCTTTGTAGCTCTTATCATCATTATAATTTTATATTTACTTGTGTGATCATTATCTTGCTCCTCTGCTTAACTCTAAGCAGCCCCGTGAAGGGAACCCTTTCTGGTTTTGCTCATCATCACATCCCCAGCACCTAGCTCAATAAATATTTGTTGGACTCGTGACCAATATTAGAGCACAGTTTTTCAGCCAAGTAAGTCTACTAATATCAATCCCGCATTTCCCCATACTACTCTTAAGCATATCATAAGACACCTGTCAGAGCCTTGTGAAAATTCAGGTGCATTCAATTCCCAAAACCCTTCCTAATTTGCAGTTAAGAAACTTTACTTTAAAAAGAAGCAAGCCTACCTTATTCCTCCCAGTACCTCAAAGGTAGTACCAGCTGCTCTAAAGGTATAGATAGCTTCAGGTTCTGGTGCTCTGAGAAGTAATTCATACAGCATGTCCCCCCATAGACAAGCCAAGGCCCCGGGAAACTTGTGCTTCTCCTGCATGTCACTTTCCCCTCACCTTGCTGACAGTACCAGTCAACGAACCTGCCTTGTTCAGTCATGGTGTGAACTGGTGAAGGCAAAGGGTCAGGCCACTAAGCAGTGGGCTGAAGCCAACCTAGTCCTCCCTCCACAAAGGCCGTGCTGTCCTGCTTTGCTTGGAACAAAGACTCTTCTATTTGCTGAAAGGAGATAAGCACTGCCACCTCCCACAGTGGTCCTGGAGCTTGAATTATAGTTATTCATGGACCCTGTCTGTTTTTTTAGAACTAGGTGAAGAACAAAGTCCTACACATCTTTATATTCCCCCAAAAAAACTCTAAAACAAGCCCGACACTGAGTAAATTCAGTAAATGTTTGCACAAGAGCTGGTCTCAGTAAACAACCTTCCTAAGACAACAGCAAACTTATCAGCCTTTTTACCTTGTACCCTGATCACTGCTAATATTCTAGACAAAGTTGTGAAATAGAGAACATTTTAGTTTTGTTACTCCCCAACTTCTGACTTGGAATCCTTCCCACACTTCCCATGTCATCATTTCTGTACTTCCTGTCCCACCCAATTACTGGCCACCCTTCATACTGTCTTTTGCCTGAATTACGTCTTAAATGTGCTTCAGACCTGAGATGTAAAAGATACCTTCTATATTTCCTCCTTTTCCTGCCCAAATACTCATGTTTTCCCAGAGGTCTTCTAGGTGAGACTTAGCTGGAACACAGTAACATGTGCCTGGGGCTAAACCCATCACAGGAAACTGATTACCTGTCCAGGGCTGGAGGAAAGAGGAGGATGCTCTACCTGGCACATAGTGGGTGCTGAGGCAACATTTGTGGAATGAATGGGAGCTCAGGACAGAAATTCCTCTGATACAAAGGGATACTTCTGGTCCCCTCCCTCCCCCTCCCAGCATGTTTCCCTGAGTATCACACTCTGATTCCAGGAGCCGCCATCACACCTAGCCCTGACGATGTGCTTGCTGCTCCCATGTTATTCTGAGGGTGGGTAGAATCAGAATCCTTTCCACCTGCTCCCACAGCAGCTGAAACTGGCTGGAACTTTTAAAGGGACTACCCTGGTACGGTACAGTGAGGCTGCATGGGTTTCAAATCTTAACTCTTTCATTTCCTAGCCTGGTGGCTCGGGCAAGTTTCTTAACCTCTCTTGGTTCCATTTCTTCGCCTGTAACATGGGGGCAAATAATCCCCCCCCACTGTGAGAACTAATAGGATAACCATTCAGCTGATGCTCAGTCACGTTCTAGGATGGGCCAGGTGTGTGAAGGGAAAGTGTTGTACTGTGGTTGCTCTTCTTTGGTTTCTGAAGTGACCCTCCAACTACACGAGGCTACTCATTTCAGGTCTGTGACCAGTTCATGCACCTACAGACCTTATTCTCTCCCAGCTGACAGAAATCTCTCAGAGGCTCTCCCCCGTAAATTCTTAGGTTCTTTCCTCTCCCATTACCATATTTATTTTTGCTCTCTCCCTCCAAAAGCAAAATTTTCTACTTTGCAGGCCCTGTGGAGAAAGCAATGACTCCAGGTTGTGCTTGAGACCTTGTTCCTGAGGGCATTTATGTTCTTTTTCAGAGCTCACAGCATTGAAGAAACTGGCTTACTAACCCAATTCTGCTCCCCTGTCACCTGCCACACACACAAAATGGCTAGAGTTGAAATTCTTCACATGGGCATTTATACTTTATAAAAGAGAATGATGTCCATCTCAAATATTTTAGCATCATATTTTACTAGGGTCTCTGACTAACTAGTGTCCGAAGTGCAGTCTCCAAATTAATGTTAGTGAAGTTTACTAGAACTGTCCCAGCTGGGCCAGGATTTTGAGGAGGGCTGTGATCACTGTCCCCAAATTCTCGAAGGGCTTTGGCAAAGTGTGTTAGGCTTATTCTGGGCAGTTTCAGAGAACAACACAAGGATCAGTGAGAGGAAGTTAGTAGAAAGCAACTTTTCACTCAGGAGAGGAGAGTTTCTAAATAGGGAAGTCAAAAATGGTGCTGACTTCCTTGTCAGACCCAGCATTCCTTCCCACTGTGTGACATACAGGAACAGACCATTTATCCAAGATTTCCCAGGGCCAGTAATTTCTGGTAATTATTTGAATTCAAGGTGATTTGTTAAATTTATAGCAAAATATAATTTGATTTTGCGCCCCTTTTCAACATGTCATGTGGGGGCAAGGGGCGGATTCTTTGATTAGGCCAAGCATACTGATTACTGGTTTGAAAACAATGGGAGATTCCTATATTGGGTGGGAGCTCAGATTCGAAGGGCTCCCAGGCTTCTAATTCTATGATAAATATGGTGCTGAGAGTGATTTAATATGAGGAAGTACACAAGAATCAAATAGAAAAGTCTTGTTTCCAGGGTCTACCATTGAGTGATGTCAGCGTTGGCCCAACAGATAAAGCCAAGCTCTGAAACCTATTGAAATCACTAGAAGTGGGGGAAGAGAGCAATCAGGAGCAGTGTGAGGTTTGTATGTTGAACACCTACTGTGTGCTTTAACAACTGAATATATTTGCAACTCATTGTCACAATGCACTAATTACTTTCTAATTAGTAACTAGTTAGCACTAATTTTTAAATATAAAACAGGTCCTACAAATCAGTAAGAAAAGGGCCAATGACCCAAATTAAAAGTAGGCAAAAGAAATGTATAGTCATGGAATAGGGGAAAAAAAAACCTCTTATACATTGGAAAAGAAACTGATACTTATAATAAAAAATATTCATTTAAAAATCACAGTGAGAACTACCTTGCACCCATTGGGATCTCTCTCTCTCTCTCTCTCTCTCTCTCTCCCCCTCTCTCTCTCACACACACACACACACACACACACACACACACACACACAAAGGTAAGTGTTGGCAAGGATGTGGCGAAACTGGAACTCTTGTGTACTGCTAATGGGAATAGTGCAACTGCTATAGTAAACAGGATGGCAAGTCCTCAAAAAACATTACAGTAGAATTACCATGTGATCCAGTAATTCCACTTCTGAGTATATTCCCAAAAGAAATGAGGTATTTGTACACCATGTTCATGACAGCATTATTCACAAAGTCAAAAGGTGGCAGCAACACACATGTCCATCAACCAATGAAAGGATAAACAAAGTGATTAGATATAGTTATAGATATAGATATAGAAATATACATATATGCACACACACCTATAATATTCAGCCTTTAAAAGAAAGGAAATTCTGGCACATGCTACAACATGGATGAACTGTGAATACATTATGCTAAGTGATTTAAGCCAATAACAAAAAGACATCTACTGTATCATCCTACTTTATGTGAGGTACACAGAGTAGTCAAATTTATGGAGGCAGAAGGTAGAATAGTGGTTTCCAGTGGCTGGGGAAAAGAAGGAGGGTTATTGTTTAAAGGGTATAAAGTTTAAGTTTTGCAAGTCGAAAAGAATTCTGGAGATTGATGGTGGAGACAATAGTTGCACAGCAATGTGAATGTATTTAATACCACTGTACACTTAAAAAATTAGGAAGATGAGGGCACTTCCAGCCAAGATGGGGGCATAGGTAGATACACTTTGCCTCCTAGCACAACCAAAAGAAGGACAACGACAAATTTAAAAACAAAAAGCAACCTGAACTGTCAGAAAATCGAACTATATGGAAGTCCAACAACCAAGGAGTTAAAGAAGAAACATTCATCCAGACTGGTAGGAGGGGCAGAGACAGAGAAAGGAAGACAGGCAGAGGGGACGTGGCAAGGCAGCCGCTGGAGGACCGGGTGGGTGAGATGGCGGCTGGCAGTCCCACATTTGCGTGTGGATAAGCCAGAAGGAATGACAGGGGAGCAAGACAGACCACACCACCTGGGATTCCAGTATGGGAAAAGAAAGCTTCAAAACCTCTGGTTGTTAAAATCTGTGGGGTTGCTGCAGTGGAGAAACTCCCAGACTCACAGGACAGTTTGTTGGAGGAGCCCTCAGGGTCCTAGAATGTACACAAACCACACACCCAGGAACCAGCACCAGAAGGGCTTGATTTGCTTGTGGGTGGTGTTGGGGGAAGTGACTGAAAGCCACCAAGAACTGACCAAGTGGTACTGTTCCCTTTCAGACCCCTCCCCCACATACAGCGCCACAAAGCAGCACATGAGTTGCCCTGCCCTGGCAAATACCTAAAGCTCCACCCTTATAACAGGTGAGCCAGAGATGAAAAATGTGACCCAAACAAAAGAGCAGAGCAAAGCTCCAAAATTAGAACTAAGCAATGAGATAGCCAACCTGTCAAATGAAGAGTTCAAAACACTGGTAATCTGGATGCTCACAGAAATGGTAGAGTATGGTCGAAAAATAGAGGAAAAAGTGAAGGCTATGCAAAGCGAAATAAAAATATACAGGGGACTAACAGTGAAGAGAAGGAAACTGGAACTCAGATCAACAATTTGGAGCAGAAGGAAGAAATAAACATTCAACCAGAGCAGAATGAAGAAACAAGAATTCAAAAAAATAAGGAGAGACTTAGGAACCTCTGGGACAACTTTAAACATTCCAACATCTGAATCATAGGTGTGTCGAAAGGAAAAGAGGAAGAGCAAGAAATTGAAAACTTATTTGAAAAAATAGTGAAGGAAAACTTCCCCAACCTGGTGAAGGAAATAGACATGCAAGTCCAGGAAACTCAGAGAATCCCAA